>CBVK0100484492.1:0-21726 GCA_900067695.1 Picea abies
CAACCATTGCTCATTCCTAAGTGGAAATGGGAAGTGGTTACAATTGATTTCATTACAAAGATGCACAAAATAGTGAAGCAACACGATTCCATCATGGTGGTGGTGGAAAAACTAACAAAAGTGTCACATTTTACTCCTATGAAGACAACACACAAGATAGCAAACAATGTAGATATTTACATGAATGAAGTTGTCAGGATACATGGAGTTCCTAAGGAAATTGTTTGAGATAGAGATCCACAATTTACAACTAATTTTTGGAAAGGTTTGTTCAAGGGATTTGAGACAAATTTTAATCTTATCACAACTTATCATCCATAGTCAAATGGGAAAACAAAGAGGACTAACAAAATCATTGAAGACATGTTGAGAATGTATGTGATTGACCAACCATCAAAGTGGAAGATTACATCCACTTAGTGGCATTTTCTTACAATAATGGGTATCAAGCCTCATTAAAAATTAGTCCATTTGAAGCATCGTATCGCAGGAAATGTAACACACTAGTGAGTTTGGATAAACCAACAAACAAAGTTGTTATTGGGTAAGAATTCTTATAGGAAATGGAAGAGAAGATGGTAAAGGATAGGTAGAATTTAAAGGCTTCCCAAGATAAGAAGGAAATTTATGTAGATACGAATAGAGTTCTTAAATATTTTAAAGTGGGTGAACATGTTTTTCTCAAAGTGAAAGCGAAGAGAAGTTCAATAATTGGGTCGCTTCCCAAAGTTGGAAGCAAGATATTATGGGCCTTTTGAAATACTAGAGAAGATAGGCATAGTTTCATACTTGTTAGAATTTCCTGCATCCATGATAGTGCATAATGTTTATCATGTTTCATTATTAAATAAATGTGTTCATGAACCTAACCACATAATTGATTGAACTCTGATCCAGGTGGAAAACTAATGGGATTTCTGGGTGGAACCAGTATGCATCCTAAGCCGAAAGGCTAAAGTGATCAGGAATAAATCCATAGGGTTGGTAAAGATTCAATGGACCTATTACGTTCCTAAATATGCAACATGGGAGCATGAATAAACTATGTGGGAGGAATACCCACAAAGTTTTTCTCAATTTTGAGGAAAATGAAAGAGAAAATGCAAGACTCCATTTTGAGTAGCTAGAGTTCTTGAACTAGGTCTCATAGTCCTAGCTAACTATGCTAGGGACCCTGAAAAAATAATGGCTCATTCCTTGGGTTAATCCTGGAAAACGAATGGTACATTCCTTGGGTTATCCTTGATAAACAAATGGTTCATTCCTTGGGTCAGTGGTTTGAGAGGAACATGAGATTTTGGTTGGAACTATTGTTGGAGTTGTTAAATTGCAGAATTTTATTTATTAAAGTATTGTAATGTAAATTTGTATATGTATATTATCATAGTGTGCAACAAGGATGACACACAACTTTAGGGGAGAAGGAATGTAACATCCCCACTATAATCCCCAGTTTAATTTATGCATAATGTAGATATGAATATGGCTATGACCAAGCTATGTAAAATGTGAATTGAATTCTTTATTTTAATAAATATAATGTGATACCAACTACTAGAAATATGGATATAATGTGATACCCACTTATTTATCCACAAGAGAGAGGAGTCTCTAGGAGTGTCTAAGATGGGTCCAAGAAGGAAAATGATTGTGGATATTAATCCAAACCCAAATTTTTGAAATTTTATTATCATTGGGGATAACTTTCATTTTCTCGTTGAGTGTATGAGAGACCAATCATCAAATACCTTTCAGGGGGTGGGTGTATAAGTCACTTCCATAGTTATTGGAAGCATGGGGTTGAAGTACAATCAACATTGGGTAGAGTGTGCAATCAATTGTCTTGGGAAAATAGAGGAAATTTGTATTGGGGAGAATTATCAGTTTTTCACATAGATTTTTGCATGAACAACAAGAGGAGAGAAACGAAAAAGAGAATTGGAGTTAGATTAATAATGTTGGGCAAATTCAGGAGCATGATGGAGTTTTTTTTTAGTATTCTAGAGTTGAATATTGAAGAGTCAAATTTTTAGGCATAAAAAGTGAACTCATGGGTGAGTTGCACTATAACAACAAGTGTTATTATTTTTTTTCTTGGTATTGTTTCCTGGAAGTGAGTTCTCTTGGGTTCCGAGTAGAGTGATTCATGGTTACCTATGTTAGGGATACCCTGATAAATGAATGGGACTCCTGAGGGACTGAGAGTAGTGAAGGGGTATATTCCTTGGGTTGGGAAGGTCAAGAGGAATAGATCTCGAGAAAATTCAGGATAGTTGTAGGAGAATACCATTGAGTTGTGAGGGGGCTGTGAGAGGCACCCTTCTCTTGTTGATTACTATCCCCAACTCGGGGCTAACTTGTTGATGATATTTGGAATAAAAGGTCTATGGCTGGGTGGAACTTTCTTTCCAAGATGGTTGCACAAACATTTTAAAAAGATAAGTGTTCATATATTTTTATGAGTTGTTTCATGATTTTAAATGGTATTCTTAACTTTGTGTATGCTAATGGTTTAATTGTTGTTGTGAACGATTTTATTCGTTGAATTTAGATTCTTCTGGAATTTTGTTTATGCATTTTAATTATGGCTATCGAAATCTAGTTGAATATATGTTAAATTCGTAGCTAGTAAGCTACAAGAATTAATTAGCAAAATAAATTTTCGAATTTATGTGTTTTTTGCAAGTAATGTTTGATGGTTAAGTTGGGGGACGTTATATTCTTCCTCCCTTTCCATGGGAAATTAAAGAACATTATGTAATCCTTTTTATGTATTTCCACTGGTATATACGCAATGGTATACCAATGGACTAGAATTTCATCAAGTATATATTTTATGTGTAAATCTGTCACCTAGAGAAACCCAATTATTGCACCATGTCTTAATTATTTTTATATTTCTATATATAACCAAATATAATCATTAAATACATAATTATTCACCTTCAATGTAAACATTATATATTTTATGCCATTCCTAAAAGGAAGCTTAGGAAATTGTAGGAAGTTATTTAATGATATTCCCTAACGCTATATAATCTCACAAAGAACAAGAGAATCTTTTTGGAAACCCATGGATTTCATATAAATCCCTAATAATTATTATTTTATAAATCCCTAATAATTATTATTTTCATACCTGTGGCTTTCATATAAATCCCTAATAATTAGTATTTCCATACAAGTGGATTTCATGTAAATCCCTAATAATTATTATTTGCATATCCGTGAATTTCATATAAATCCCTAATAATTATTATTTTCATACTTGTGGTTTTCAGATAAATCCCTAATAATTATTTATATGAATTTTCATCATTAATTAAGTGATTCCAAAATAAGAGAACATCATCCATAGTTAAAAATTGGGTTAGAATGGTTTTTATACCCATTCTTATACCCTTAGTAGAACCATCATCTCTTGAGTGGAGTGAAATCTACTTAAAACCTCAACCATCGTTAGGAAGAGGAGTGGATACAAAGGGCAACCTTGCCTTATCCCTCTTTATGATTTAAAAAAGGTGATAGAAAATATATTTATAAGAATGGAAAACGCATGGTGTTCGGAAAACTTCCAATCCAATTCACCATAAAATAATTGGAGATGACATGTATCAAAAAGAACCTTATATAAATCCAAGAGACTCTACCAAGTTCCTTTGAAAGGTCCAACTTTATAACAAATTCTCACGTTTTCTCTGTTTAATAGATGAATATCCTCCTATGCTTCTTATTTTAAAAACCAAAACAATCCAATGAAATAGCCTCTGAAAGAGTTGGATTGATATTATTGGCTATAACCTTTTCAATAATTTTATTTATATAGTTGCACAATGATCTTGGTCTAAAATCCTCAAATATATGTGGTGTATATTTTTTTAAGAATCAACAAAATGAAATTTATATTGAAAGTCCCCAACATTTTCCCTAATTTCGTTGAATCATCCTCTATAAGATCATAAAACCCTAAGTTAAACTCTATAGGCACGCCATCTAAGATTGGTATCTTATCCCTTTAGAAGGACTTAATTTCATTGAATCATCCTCTATAAGATCATAAAACCCCAAGTTAAACTCTATAGGAAGGCCATCCAAGATTGGGATCTTATTCCTTTAGAATGACTTGAGTAAAATTTTAATTTCTTTTATGTAGACTAGTTCCATTAGTTGATCATTTTTTTTTTATTTACAAATCTTGGGAAATATTTAGAAACATTGAAAATTTCAACAATATTTGACTATAGAAGGCTCCTCAAAAACAAATTTGAAATAGTTCGCAACAATATCTACCACTACACTAACATTACCCTACATTCATCTTATTTATGCATATCCAAAATTTTGCTCATATTTTTTCTCATACTATCATAATCATAAAAAAAAAATGTATTTTCATTACTCTAAACTAACTAAATAGCCATGCTTTTCTATCTTCACTTTACACTTTCACAATTCAATAAATCTATATTTGATTTTTCTAGTTTCTTGAACTCCAACAATTCATCTTAATTAAAAATCCCACTGACATTATGGTCATAAATCTAAGTTATATGTCCTTCTACTACTTGAAGTTCTTGCTAAAAGATATTATACTTCTCCTTTACACACTTCGTAGTGACCTTTCGACATTTTTGTAGATTCATAGAATTAAAACATCGTTGTACAATATCCAACATTACCTTAATGCTCCCTCTCATTCACAATAAGTTATTTATAGTCTTTCTCTTGTACCTAATCGTGATTAACTTAAAAGGAATAATTGACTTTATCCCATTCTTTTACCTTAATGCTCCCTCTCATTCACAATAAGTTATTTATAGTCTTTCTCTTGTACCTAATCGTGATTAACTTAAAAGGAATAATTGACTTTATCCCATTCTTTTCTAATTTCTATACAATGCTAAGGAAATCAAATCCACCACCAATTCCAACCCATGATCTAATCATTGTTAATTTCTTCATAATTATTACAGATAAAAAAAATCTATCAAAATTTCTTTTGGATATTTCCGTATCACGAAACATATTTTTTCTCCAATTTATGAATAAAGTGCTCAATACATCATCTCTACCATTGGTCCCCAAAAACTCATCTCTCTAGTTCATGGTAAAATTTAAGTTGACCCCAAATATGAAATTGTCATTTTTATACAATCTTGGAGAAACCAATTTTCCCAATATTCTCTTCTATTGAGGTAAGGACCATAGATATTGAAAACATAGTATGTCTTTCCCATATCTAGTGGATGTATATTAATATTGATAGCTAACTATAATAATTCAAACCCCCTCAATCTATACCTGTTACTCCAAATTATGATGACTCCCCTTGATCTCCCAATGGATTTCAAAGTAATGAATACCCAATATCTTAAAATCCCTTGCAAAAAAGCTATTGACAGTCTTTCCTAAACCATTATCTCTTGAAAAATTATGGATTGTAAGTATAAAATAACTTAGGAATTGCACTTTTTTCATGGTTCGTTCTATGGTTCATTTCACTTTCAAGATTTCAATTTTCTCTCAATGTTTTATTTTGCTATGAAAAACAAGGATTCCCTTCCTTGGCCATTCTCGACCAAGGAGACTCCCCCATCCACTGAAATTTTTCCTACTACTTGTCCTTCCTAAGAGGCATAGAAAAAGTGTTTTAAGGATCTTTAATCATACCTATTAACATGTTTTACATTGAACGAGACAAAATAAATAGAACATTATTTAAATCTTTCTCATAATTAATCCCCTCCCAACATACCTCAAGGTAGTCTTTATTCAAATAAGAGTCCATGTCTTCCCTTGCCACTTCTTGAACTAAGGGAAAATAAGAATCAGGGTGAGAGCATGTTCCTATTACAAATTTCTCCAATGACAAAACATCAACATCTACACTAATACTAGGGATAAGATATATTATATGTATATCAAGGATCATACCTTGTTCAATAGAAATCTCTTTCCCTTCTTGCAGGAGAGGGGTCAAACCCTAATGCAGTACAAATCATCCTTTCGATAATATTTGGAGAAGGGGATATCGATTGATGAATGATTAAGGAAGGTCCTCCAAGTTCCCAACACCTCTTTCAAATTTGATGATGGAATATCTTCCTTATTCTCCATTGTCCCCTTTCTTTTCAAGGATATATACATTTGCACACCCATATGAGTATTCTTCTTACCTATTCTATCATTCTTCAATTTTTCTACATCTTGAGTCAAGATTTTGGGAGAAACCTAGGAACTTAGATTCTGATATTCCATATTTCAGTCCCAATACGAGTAATTATCCTCAAAGGGCATCCATATTTAACATGTCTATGTTGTCGACAAAGGTGACAACAAATTGGAACATTTAAGTATTCCAATATTTTCATATGATGTCATTTACCATAAATGATATCCATTGAGTCCAACAAACCATTCCTCAAATCCATTTTGACACACAATATTTACACAACCCTACCTGAATTTGACCAAAAAGGTTCATTGAACCACACAAGAGTTCCAATATTGTTGCTAGTCCTTCTTAATTTATCTTCATTCCATAGGTCGATAGGAAGCCTTGATACTTCAACTTAGAATTCTTCCTTTATTACCACCTCCATGTTATGGTGAAAAAACATCTGCCATGCCTTCAATGCCAAATAAATGTTAGTCTAGAACCATCTTTTTTCCAAGATATTCTCCTAACTAAAAGAAAATTTTATCCATCGTTTAACTAATATATGAAATGTAGGTACATAAACCAAGATGGGCTTCCAACCCATAATTCACCACTAATTTAGTGATCCCGCTAATATGATTTGTCCATGGGACTTCCCAACAAGGGCCATCCTTTAGAAAGAAGAAATCTCTGATAACAACATGCCCTCCCGAAAGATCAACCATGGAGTCAATGATAGACCCTTGTCCATTATGAAAATGACAACGTCTATCAAATGACAACTTAGTAGGTAATGAAGGAAATATTTTCCACAAGGACAAGGAAGAATACACAAATTTCTTCCTTGGGGAAGCTATGATGAATCAACTTAGATCTCCACATACAACACTCTAGTATGAAGATCAAGATGAGATCATGAAAACAAATATACTGGAGGTAAGTCTAAATAACAATTTCATGTTTTATAGTTAATCATTGTCTAAACTCTCTCAAGCTTAAATTTCCAACTAAGCATCATATCTATATCAAAATATTTTACCCCAAATAACCATATTATTAGAACAAATTCAACCATATTTTCCTAGATATCCATAAAAATTCCATGATTATGTTTATGTTGTTCTTTTAAATCCTTTATAAATATGGTCTATGGACCTCTTTTATTTGAGACCTATCTAGTGTAAGCGTTTCTTTTCTTAGGATTAGATCTTAGAGTCAAATTCAATATGATTTTTTATAAAAGAATGAAATGAACAAATATCATTTTTTAAAATATTTTGTTTAAATGTGGTTGAACATCTCAATTCAAATATTGATTTTTTGTAATATTTTATTTATGTGGTTGAATATCTCAATTAACTAATTGGAATTAAATCATAATTATGGTTATTTTTCTACTTGCCCTTATTTTTGTTTAACACCCATATTTTTTGTATGATAATATGAGTACATTGATGTTCTTGTTGATGGATTGATGGGGAATTATGAGAGACTCATGGTTAATATTAATTTCCAATCACAATTCCAGATTGTGTGACTCCATAGGCCATTATGGTGTTGTTTTGAAGATGGCTATCTCCATACAAAAGAGATATTAATGAAAACTTGCATTCTTCTTTCAATACAAATGAAGCCTTCATTTTTTTTTAAAGAACTGATATAAATAAATAAGTAGCGTACATTTATATCAAATGATCAAGATGGATTCAAGGTTTATGAATGAGTTCAAACTGCAGTTTTGTGATAACAAAGTTCCCTATCATCCAATGAAAGATATTATTGGAAGAGACAAGGATATAAAAAATAACCATTTAAATTCTACCCTTAGAAACTGAATAACTATTGTGGTGTCATAATGGAAACCCTTGTTATCAAGTTAAAACATTGCAAACCGGGGGTAAAAAAAATGTTGTACCAATAGAATCCATGTTAAGAGAAGCTAGCCTAAGCTTCAAGTTCTAGAAGCATTTTTCATTCTAGCTGGAAGTTTTAAAGAAAATAGTTTTCATTAATCATTTTATAATGTCTTCCCACTCAACCTCTACTTTTGGTTTAAAACCATATATAATTAAAATATATATGTTCATTTTAACCTAATTAATATATGGTCTCCTCGTCACTCTTTAGTTTGGTTTAACAAAACAATACATAATATTTCTACATTCTTTAATTGGAATAGGTATCTTGAGGTAAAGGTAAGGCTATCTACATATTTTAAATATCATTCTAATTTGACTCCTATTATTTTTGTGAGAAGAATGATTGGCGACAAAAAAGTGACTATAATGTTTTATGATAATAAAGCTTGGCTCTAAGAATATGATGAATAAGAAGGAAACACATGACAACTAATACCCATATGAGGTAGAGCCCTCTAATTCGAGTAGAAAATACTCTCTACTACATCATATTCTCTCTTTTTTGTGGTGATCTCTAGATTTCAGGTATAAGCTCAATCTCCCCAACGAGATGCTATTAGGATGTAGAACCATCTAATTCATCATTCAAGTAGTGAATACTCTCTTTTACATGGTATTCTCTCTTCTCAATGGTCATATTAAGCTTTGGGGTATCAATCTCAATCTCCCCAATTATTCTAAAGAAGGTATCTAAATCATCTTGGTTTCAAGAGAATTATTTTTTTCCATCTATATTAAGTTTAGTGGACCACTATTATTTGAGTAGTTTGAAGTGTTGGTGTGGATAAAAATTCACAATTAAAATATTATTGTATAAGCTATAACATTTATTCTCAAAGCATTTTATTTTCTTCAAACTAATTCTGTCCTTACTTGTTTCTAGATTACAACATTTAATGTTTAAAATGGCATAATTTACAACATACAATCTTCTTTCCAAATTTTTTTGTTTGATAATATTTAGTTTTGAATTTTTTATATATTACAAGTTTCAAATGTTTCATAATTACTTTAAATTTTAGTTTTGAAGTATATACAACTATTACTTTAAAACATCTCTAAAAAATAAGTATAAATGATTTCATTTGCTTTTTTCAACATCATAATAATAAATTTTATAGTTATTAATAGTTTTTAATTTACAATTTATTATTTTATTCTTTTCCTATTTCTTTTATATATATATATATAATGAATCAATATATATTCATTCATTGATTATCTATATATTCATTCATTGATTCGATGGTTGATATCTTATACCCAATTATTTAAAATCTCTTAATATTTATGGGACTTACAAAGTGTTACTTTGTGATTACAATTTTTATGGTTATTAATATTTTTTAATTTAGTATTTTTGTTTTCTTGTTTCTCCTCATAACATGTTGATTATATATATATATAAATATAACGTGGCAATATGTTTTCTCCTTGATTGAAGGTGGTAGGTTAAAATTCGTAGAAGAGGTAGCGTATTTCTTTCTCTCTCCTCCTGCCCAAATTATATCGCTATCACATTCGTAGACAAAGAAGAACCACATGACCCTCCACTGCCTACACTGAGCAGGTCACATCGCCGCATTTAATCGACCTCCTTCTCTTCTATTCGATCAGACATGCAGACTGACGGCTGGTTGGTGATGTAGTGGCGTGCTTCCCAGGCTGCACAGGGAAAAGGAAAAGTTTAATTGACCTCCTTCTCTTCTGTTCTATCAGACATGCAGACTGACGGCTGGTTGGTGATGTAGTGGCTTGATTCTCAGGCTGCACAGGGAAAAGGAAAAGTTTAATTGACCTCCTTCTCTTCTGTTCTATCAGACATGCAGACTGACGGCTGATTGGTGATGTAGTGGCTTGATTCGCAGGCTGCACAAGGAAAAGGAAAAGGACGACTGGTTATTTTAGGTAAATTGAGTTGGCCTTCAAATTCAAGTCTGAGTTTGAGATTGAGACTGTGACGGGGTCTGGATTGCAGCTTTTAGATACCTTCCTCTGAATTATATTAATTGCCCATTCAGGAATCTTTTCATTTCAATGAGGTGGTGTGGTTTATGTAGCCGTTTCTTTCATAGGTTTTTCTGAAGTTCACAAATTTCTCAATCTAGGTAATTGTTTCGTTTTTTTTTCCTGTACGGGCCGTTTCTTCACATTACATGGTGGGATTGGGAGCTGTCTATGGATTAATTACATCGCTTCACATTACATGGTGGGATTGGGAGCTGTCTATGGATTAATTACATCGCCCCATTTCCAATTGCCATCGCCACAGTCAGATAAACATAAAATCTTTTAATTTGATCCATTTTTTTGGTGCAAACTGCGATTCCTGAATATGGTTGGATAAACATAAAAAAATTGAATTTGATTAATTTGTTGTTTGAATTTGATTCTAAAATTAATTTGTTGTTTGAATTTGATTCTAAAATTAATTTGATTAATTTTAGAATATGGGTCGATTTAAAAGACATGAAAATGCTCCTTTCACAATTTGGAGTTAATTGATGACAGTCTTCCCTCCATGGTACTTCGGGATGACAGTCTTCTGTCTCAGGGCCATACCCTCGATGCTTTATATTTATGGAGTGATTCGAGGTTTTGACTAGCAACACTTTCTTTCATTAACTGACTTCTCCTCGGGATCCGGACAAGGCTCAATGCATGGGGGGAGGCTACGTGCTGCTCTTGGATTTGACGCTGAATAAGCACATGATTGTGGGGTCATAAAAGGCGGCTTCAATCCACTTCTCTTTTGATCCCGCAATTCACCACCTTCTGTGACGTAACTCTTCCGCTATACAATGGTTTCAATTGCGGGACCGGTCAAGAATTTTAGTGTTTGAGCATGTTGTGTCACCGCAATGAAGTGTGGTCATTAATCTAGTCATGATTTGCGATTTGGGAAAGCCATGCTTTTGCTGCCACGTGCCGCTCTTGGATGGACCCT
The DNA here is from genome assembly GCA_900067695.1 of Picea abies. Classification (NCBI taxonomy): domain Eukaryota; kingdom Viridiplantae; phylum Streptophyta; class Pinopsida; order Pinales; family Pinaceae; genus Picea; species Picea abies. The sequence goes on from CBVK0100484492.1 coordinate 11,027, forward strand.
GCTTCCTGCTTCAAATATCAACGGTTCTCAATTACTTTGAGAGATTTTCTTGTTCTTTCTCGTGCAATCCTCCAAAGTGTTAGATCTGGCATTGTGTGGCCTCTTGATTTCGATGACCGAGATTAATTTCGGGAGTTCGGGCTTCATGCCTTTTCAATGCATATCTCTTACAATCCTCTAGAGCATCGTATTTCCGAAGTGTGAGATCTTCCTCCATGTGTCCTCTTGTTTTGGACGGCCGAGATTTACTTCAAGATTTCGGACTTCGAGGTTTTTCCCCTTCTTGCTCACGCAATTCTCCGAAGTGTCGAATTCTTGAAGTGTGAGATCTGGTGACGGTGGCCTCTTGATTTGGATAGTCCATATTTACTTTGGGAGTTTGGGCTTCAGGCCTTTTTCTTCTGCTTGCTCGCACAATCCTCCAAAATGCCAAATTTCCCAAGTGTGAGATCTGGCGTCGCGTGTCCTCTTGTTTTGGATGACCGAGATTTACTTTAGGAGTTCGGGCTTCGAGAGTTTTCTCATGTTTTCTTGCGCAATTCTCTGAAGTGTTGAATTCTCAAAGTGAGAGATCTACTCACCCTTCAATGGCTCAGATTTACTTCCGAATGCTTGACTAGTCATTAATCCTTGTGCGACTTTTAAAATCCGACTGTCTGAGAGTCGATAATCTGAATGGCACATGGGATCACTAGCATGGAAAATCAAACATGCTGGTTGCTTGTACTTCAAACCCGAAACAAACCTCTTTTGAATGTTGCGCTAGGATGTTACCTGTGCATCAAAAGACTTGGTCGTCCCGTGGCCTTGACAACTTTATGTGATAACATTTGGCTCCACAGGGGAAGGCATGCTCCCTACGAGCTGCCAAGAACGCGCAGTTCAAGTGCCTTAGCCTTTGGGTTGTAGAGTCGAGCTAAAATACATCTGGTTGAGGACCATAGGTTGATATGTACACTATTCTACTTACCAAAAGAAAACAAACACGTGCTAAAAAAGAAGCATATTTATGTACAATCCTAGACTAACTGATTTTTTATAATGTGATAGGTGAAAGAAAAATTCCACCAGAGCCATTCAAGTAACTTTCTAACTGAAAACTTATTTACTATGTCACTGATCAACAAAGGACAATGAAACTGTGACAGTAAATTAATTACGTTCTTCAGATTTCCTCCTAATGATGAAGGCAAGATAAATCTTGGAGGCTTCAATACATTGAGGAAATGAAACTCCATGTATTTCCCTACAGGGTCACAAAATAGGTGATAAAACCTACTTGGTTGGTAAGAGAAAACTTGCTCTGCTTTACAGTTGCTCACACATGGTTGAATGCCTGTGGCAAACACAAATGAGTGAAAGGCTAATGCAAGTTGTTGATCCACTTCTCCTTTTCCTTATCTGATAGCATATGTTCGGTGATGGAAAGAAATATCCTCATATATATCAATGGATGGTTGTTTCTCCTTAACATGTTGCTCTTGGTAGAAGCTTTCATTTTCATCAGAAGGCTGGTTGCTAATGTTTTTTTCCTCTAATACAAAAAACACCTCAGCATCTTCACCATTGTCTCCATAATGATCAAATAAAGGAGGATCCTCGAATAACATACCAAGAGGTATCTTCTGCCCAACATGGGAAAATTGTTCTTCGTTATTAAACACAGTCTGCCTTTCAAGATTCAATCCAGAAAGTGATATCTTATAATCATCATATGATTCGAAAATAGGTTGCTCATATCTAGGATTTTTAGAGACAGGGCTACAAAGAATATCAACTTCCAGAACAGACTCCATTTCTTCACTTTCCTTACTAGGACAACAAACACAGTTTTCATCAGATGCAGATGAATAGGGAAGAGAAAAAATAGATTCCTCATCCAAGGTATCTTCTTCATTCTCCCAACCTTCATAAGAATCAACTATATTCTGAGCACAGTCTTTATACTCCTCACAATAGCTATGACAAATTAACTCGGAAGAATAAAACTCTTGACAATGAATATTGAAAACTGCATGAAACTCTTAGAGTGAAGAAATGCTAGAAATCTCAAGAGAGTGATACCAAATACGAGCATATCCTAGAAGAGAGTACATAAACAAATTCATACGTATGTCTTCATGATGGACGTCAAGTTGTCATATCAAAGCATGAAATCCTAGAACATGTTCAAGAGGGTTGTCATTCTTACCTTCATAAAATCGTGGCAGCAGATCTTGCCATTCATCGATACGAGGCACATGATGTGGATAACCAGCTATGGATGAGAAGTTGAGTTGGGAAAACCTCTTGGCTAGGATAACCTCCATACCCATTTGATTTGTCTCCTTCCATTGGAGTGACCAACAGATTCTAAAGAATTGAGTCGCCATGGTGAAAGATAAGCAGTCAGAATAATGTGTCCAACTTCAGTTCACCATCTAAAACTTGATCTTTTCATTATCGTTCTCCCATGGAAGATATCTTCACTTTTGTCCTCAGAAACAATGCCATTAATGTTAGCACTGAGATTCACCTTTGAACTACTAGAGGATAGTCCTAGTACCCATAAAAAAAAAGTAAAATGGATTAAAATGGTTTGAGTAGGTGGATCAGGGAAAGACCACAAATAAAGGGGAAGATAACAGAGGTTGTTGCAGATCAGTCCTCGCTCATTGGGCTATGGAATCATAAGTATCATGCCAATGAAGGAATTTAAACTTCCTATCTGACAAAATGATTTATGTGGTGATGAGGAGAAAGAAAACGGAAGATGTCCGAGTGATCAACCATGAAAGATGGGCAAGATGACAATATATCCTCTATCGCCTCAGGAATCCATAGATCAGAGGGATGTTACATCCAGACAAGAAGGAAAACAGAAAATGTCCAATGAACCATGAAAGATGGGAATGATGACAACATATCCTCTACCACCTCAGGAATCCATAGATCAGAGAGATTACATCTAGATGAGAAAAATAGGAAATGATTGATGAACCATAAAAGATGGACAAGATGACAACAAATCCTCTACCGCCTCAGGAATCCATAGATCAGAGAGCCTATCAGACAAAAGGATTTATGTGGTGATGAGGAGAAAGAAGACATAAAATGTTCGAGTGATGAACCATGAAAGATGGGCAAGATGACAACAGATCCTCTACCGCCTTAGGAATCCATAGATCATAGGGATGCTACATCTAGAAAAGACGAAAAATAGAAAATGTTTGATGAACCATGAAAGATGGGCATGATGATAGCAGATCCTCTACTGTCTCAAGAATCCATAGATCAGAGAGATTACATTGATACGAGAAAAACAAAAAATGTCTGATGAGCCATGAAAGACAAGAAATATGATAGCAGATCTTTTATTGCCTCAAGAATCCATAGATCAGAGGGATTCTACATCTAGACAAAAATAAAAACATAAAATGTCTGATGAACCATGAAAGATGGGCATGATGACAATAGATCCTCTACTGCCTCAGGAATCCATGGATCATAGAGATTACATCCAGACGAGAAAAACATAAAATGTCTAATGAACCATGAAAGATGGGCAAGATGACAGCAGATCCTCTACCGCCTCAAATGAACCATGAAAGATGGGCAAGATGACAGCAGATCCTCTACCGCCTCAAGAATCCATAGATCAGAGAGATTACATCCAGACAAGAAAAACATGACAACATGTAAACTAAGAAGAGAATATGATAAAAACAACTCAAAGGAATCTTCAATAACATAATATCTACAATCCAGGCCTTCAGGCTTACAAACTGAAAAATAAAAAGCCCTGCTCCTAAAACTCTCTCGATTCTCCAGCCTCTAAAAAAACCCTCCTTCCTTTTCATATCATTCATATGATGTATTTATAGTCAAAACAATATAAATTTATTGTTTCTTGGGAGCCTCTTCTCTAGTGTTGTATGTCTTCTCTTGTCTGTCATGTTCCTTACGTCAGATAAACATAAAATCTTTTAATTTGATCCATTGTTTTGGTGAAAACTGGAATTCCTAAATATGGTTAGATAAACATAAAAATTTTGAATTTGATTCTAAAATTAATTTGATTAATTTTAGAATATGGGTCAATTTAAAATCCATGAAAAAGCTCCTTTCACAATTTGGAGTTAATTGATGAAATTGTGATTTTAAGATTATTGCTAATTGAACTCGAACTAGTTAGTTAGTTGTGTTTGAAAAGATTCCAAGAATGATATTGTCTAAACGTTCTAAGTTTTGAGATTTTTAGTTGAAATCCTGCAATATAAATCTAAGGGAAATTGAAATTTTATGTGGTTTAAATTGCATTTTTAATATATAAGAGAAAAATTAAATAGACAATATCCCCTAAAAAACAAAATCTAGAATGTTTAAACTACAGACAAAGAACAAGGCGATTGAGTAAATCGTTATTCCATGAAATTGTGATTTTGTTATAATTATCCACTAACATAATACATATTACCCCTTGTGTTATCACCGAGAGACCCTCAGACTGCTAGAGGATAAGCCCAATACCCATTAAAAAAAACAAAAAAGTAAAATGGATTAAAATGGTTTGAGTAGGTGGATCAAGGCAAGACGCAAAGAAATGGAAAGATAACAGAGATAGCTTCAGATCAGTCCTTGACCATTGGACTATGGAGTCATAAGTATCATGCTAATAAAGGCATTTAAATTGCCTATCAGACAAAATGATTTATGTGGTGATGAGGAGAAAGAAGACATAAAATGTCTGAGTGATGAACCATGAAATATGGGAAAGATGACAACAGATCCCCTACCGCCTCAGGAATCCATAGATCAAAGGGATGCTACATCTAGACAGGAAGAAAAACAAAAAATGTTTGATGAACCATGGAAGATGGGAATGATGACAACAGATCCTCTACTGCCTATGGAATCCATAGATCAGAGAGATTACATCCAGACGAGAAAAACATAAAATGTTTGATGAACCATGAAAGATGAGAAAGATGACAATAGATCCTCTACCGCCTCAAGAATCCATAGATCAAAGAGATTACATCCAGAAAAGAAAATTAGGACAATATGTAAACTAAGAAGACAGTTTGATAAAAACAACTCAAAGGAATCTTCAATAACATAATATCTATAATCCAAGCCTTCAGGCTTACAAACTGAAAAATACAAAGCCCTTCTCCTAAAACTCTCTTGGCTCTCCAGCCTGTGAAAAACCCCTCCTACCTTTTCATATCATTCATCTGATGTATTTATAGTCAATACAATAGACATGTCTTCTTGCTTGGTCACCTCTTCTCCAATTTCATATGTCTTCTCTTGTCTGTCTTGTTCCTTCTGTCAGAAGGAAACTCTGGTCAATATGGACCTATAGGAAAAACTTCCCTCTATGGTACTTCGGGTTGACAGTTTTCTGTCTCCACGGCCAAACCCTCCATGATTTCTATTTATGGAGTGAGTCAAGGTTTCAACTACCGACGCTTTCTTTCATTAATTGAATTCTCCTCAAGATCGGGATGATGCTCAATGCCTAGGGGGTGGCTATGTGTTGCTCTCAGATTTGATGTCGAATAAGCACGTGATTGTGGGGCCGTCAAAGGAGGTTTGGATCCACACCTATTTTGAGCCCAAAATTTACCACCTTCTGCGACATATCTCTTATGCTATACCATGGCTTCAATTGCGAGACCGATCAAGAATTTTATCATTCGATCATGTTGTATCCCCGCAATGAAGTGTGGTCATTAATCTAGTCGTGATATGAGATTTGGGAAATCCATGATTTTGATGCCACGTATGGATCTCAGATGGAACCTTCTTCATGCTACAAAGATCAATGGTTCCCAATTACTTCGGTAGTTTTCTTCTTCTTTCTCGTGCAATCCTCCAAAGTGTTGTATTTCTAAAGTGTTAGATGTCACGCTGTGTGGCCTCTTGATTTGGATGGTCGAGATTCACTTCGAGAATTCAGGCTTCGGGCCTATTCAATGCATAGCTCTTACAATCCTTTGGAGCATCGTATTTTCGAAGTGTGAGATCTGCCTCCATGTGTCACCTTGTTTTAGACGATCGACATTTACTTTGGGAGTTCAGACTTTGGGAGTTTTCTCCTTCTTTCTCGTGTAATTCTTTGAAGTTTCGAATTCTCGAAGTGTGAGATATGGTGACACGTGGCCTCTTGATTTGGATGGCCGAGATTTACTTCAGGAGTTCGGAATTTGATCCTTTTTCTTCTTCTTGCTCATGCAATCCTTCAAAATGCCGAATTTCCGAAGTGGGAGATTTGGCATCGCGTGTCCTCTTGTTTTGGATGGCTGAAGTTTACTTCAGGAGTTCAGGATTCGAGAGTTTTCTCCTATTTTCTCGCGCAATTCTTCGAAGTGTTGAATTACCAAAGTGAGAGATCTAGTGACGTTTGTCCTCATCCTTCAATGGCCCAAATTTACTTCGGGACGCTTGACTAGTCATTAATCCTTGCATGAGTTTTAAACTCCGACTATCTAAGAGCCGCTAATCTAAATGACACATGGGATCTCCACCATGGAAAATCAAACATGTTGGTTTCTTGTACTTCAAACCCAAAACAGACCTCTTTTGAATGTTGCGCTTGTATGTTACCTATGCAACAAAAGACTTGTTCCTCCTGTGAACTTGACAACTTTATGTGATAACATTTGGCTCCATAGGGGATGGCATGCTCGCTGCAAGCTGCCAAGAATGTGCAGTTCCAGTGCCTTAGCCTTGGGGTTGTAGAGTCGAGCTCAAATACCTCTTGTTGAGGACCACAGGCTAGTATGTACACTATTCTACTTACAAAAAGAAAACAAAGACATGTGCTCCAAAAGGAGCCTATTTATGTACAATCCTAGACTAACTGATTTTTTATAATGTTATGGGTGAAAGCAAAACTTCCACTAGAGCCATTCAAGTAACTTCCTAACTGAAAAATTATTTACTCTATCACTGATCATCTAGGGACAATGAAACTATGACAGTAAATTAATTACATTCTTTAGATTTCCTCCTAATGATGAAGGTAATATAAAGCTTGGAGGATTCAATACATTGAGGAAACACAACTCCATGTATTTCCCTACAAGGTCATAAAATATGTGATAAAACCTACTGGGTTGGTAAGAGAAAAAATGTTATGCTTTACAGTTTCTCACACATGGTTGAACGTATGTGGCAAGAACACATGAGTGAAAGGATGATGCAAGTTGTTGATCCACTTCTCCTTTTCCTTCTCTGATAACATATGTTAGTTGATGGAAATAAATATCCTCATATATATCAATGGATGGTTGTTTCTCCTTAACATGTTGCTCTTGATAGAAGACTTCATTTTCATAAGAAGGCTAGTTTCTAATGATTTTTTCCTCTAAGAAAAAAAACACCTTAGCGTCTACATCATTGTCTCCATAATGATCAAATAAAGGAGGAGTCTTGAATGAAATACCAAGAGGCATCTTCTTCCCAACACGAGAAAATTGTTCTTTGTTATTAAACACAAGCTTCCTTTCAAGATTCAATCTAGAAAGCAATATCTTATCATCATCATATGCGTCAAAAATAGGTTGCTCATATCTAGGCTTTTTAGAGACAGGGCTACAAATAATATCATCTTCTAGAACAGACTCAATTTTTGCACTTTCCTTACTGAGACAACAAACACAGTTTTCATCAGATGCAGATGAATAGGGAAGAGAAAAAATTGATTCCTCATCCAAGGTATCTTCTTCAGTCTCACAACCTTCAGAAGAATCAACTATATCCTAAACATGGTCTTTTTACTCCTCACAATAGCTATGACAAATTAACTTAGAGGAATAAAAATTTTGACAATGAATATTGAAAACTACATGAAACTCTTCGAGTGAAGAAATGTTATAAATATCAAGAGAGTGACACCAAATATGAGCATCTCCTAGAAGAGAGTACATAAACAACTTCATACGTATGTCTTAATGTTGGACGTCAAGTTGTTGTATCAAAGCATGAAATCCCAAAACATGTTCAAGAGGGTTGTCATTCTTACCTTCATAAAATCCTGGTAGTAGATCTTTCCATTCATCGATATGAAGCACAGGATGTGGATAACTAGCGATGGCTACGAAGCTGAGTGGGGAAAACCTCCTAGACAAAATAATGTCCATAGCCATTTGATTTGTCTCCTTCCAATGGAGTGACCAACAGATTCTGAATAATGGAGTCACCATGGTGAAAGATAAGCAGTCAAAATAATGTGTCCAACTTTAGTTCACCATCTAAAACTTGATATTTTCATTCTCATTCTCCCGGGGAAGATATCTTCACTTTCTTCCCCGGAAATGGTGCTATTAATATTAGCACTGAGATTCACCCTTAGACTACTAGAGGATAATCCTAGTACCCATAAAAAAAAACAAGTAAATTGGATTAATATGGTTTGAGTAGGTGGATCAGGGAAACACCACAAATAAAGGGAAAGATAACAAATATTGTTGCAAATAATTCCTCGACCATTGGGCTATGGAGTCATCAGTATCATGCTAATGAAGGAATTTAAACTTCCTATCAGAAAAAAGGATTTATGTGGTGATGAGGAGAAAGAAGACATAAAATGTCTGAGTGATGAACCATGAAATATGGGAAATATGAAAACAAATCCTCTACTAGATCAGGAATCCATAGATCATAGGGATGTTACATCTAAACAAGAAGAAAAAAATAAAATGTTTGATGAACCACAAAATATGGGCATGATGATAGCAGATCCTCTACCGTCTGAGGAATCCATATATCAGAGAGATTACATCCAGAAAAGAAAAACATAAAATGTCTCATGAACCACGAAAGACGAGAAATATGACAACAGATCCTCTACCGCCTCAGGAATCCATAGATCAGAGGGATGCTACATCTAGACAAGAAGAAAAACATAAAAGTTCTGATGAACCATGAAACATGGGCATGATGACATTAGATACTCTACCACCTCAGGAATCCATAGATCATAGAGATTACATCCAGATGAGAAAATCATAAAATTTCTTATGAGCCATGAAAGACGGGAAAGATGACAATAGATCCTCTACCGCCTCAGGAATCCATAGATCAAAGAGATTACATCCAGACAAGAAAAACATGACAACATGTAATCTAAGAAGACAATATGATAAAAACAACTCAAAGGAATCTTCAATAACATAATTTCTACAATCCAGGCCTTCAGGATTACAAACTGAAAAATACAAAGCCCTGCTCCTAAAACTCTCTCAGCTCTCCAGCCTCCGAAAAAACCCTTTTTCTTTTTCATATCATTCATATGATGTATTTATAGTCAAAACAATAGAAATTTATTGTTTCTTGGGTGCCTCTTCTCTAGTGTTGTATGTCTTCTCTTGTCTATCGTGTTTCTTCTATCAGAAGGAAACTCTGGTCAGTATGGGCTTGCAGGAAAAACTGCCCTCTATGGTACTTCCGGTTGACAGGCTTCTGTCTCCACGGCCAGACCCTCCATGCTTTCTATTTATGGAGTGAGTCTAGGTTTCAACTACCATCTTTTTTTTTCATTAACCTACTTCTCCTTGGGATCGGGACAAGGGTCAATGCCTAGGGGGTGGCTACATGTTTCTCTCAGATTTTACATTGAATAAGAACATGATTGTGGGATCATCAACACCAGTTTGGATCCACACCACTTTTGAGCCTGCAATTTACCACCTTCTACCACGTAGCTCTTCCGCTATAGCATGGTTTCAATTACGAGACCACTCAAGAATTTTATCATTCGAGCATGTTGCGTCCCCAGAATGAAGCGTGATCATTAATCTGGTTGCAATTTGCGATTTGGGAAAGCCTTGATTTTGCTTCCATGCACCGCTCTTGGATGGACCCTTCTTCCTGCTGCAAATATCAATGGTTCTCAATTACTTCCAGAGATTTTCTTCTTCTTGCTCGTGCAATCCTTCTAAGTGTCATATTTTCAAAGTGTTAGATTTGGCACTGTGTGGCCTCTTGATTTGGACAACTAAGATTCACTTTGGCATTTCGGGCTTCGAGCCTTTTTAATGCATAGAGATTACAATACTCTGGAGAATCATATTTCTGAAGTGTAATATCTACCTCCACGTGTCCTCTTGTTTTGGATGGTCGAGATTTACTTCAGGAGTTTAGGCTTTAGGATTTTTCTCCTTCTTGCTCGTGAAATTCTCTGAAGTGTCGAATTCCCGAAGTGTGATATCTGGTGACATGTGGCCTCTTGAATTGGATGACTGAGATTTACTTTAGGATTTCAGGCTTCAGTTCTTTTTCTTCTACTTGCTCGTGCAATCCTCTGAAATGATGAATTTTTGAAGTGTGAGATATAACATCATGTGTCCTCTTGTTTTGGATGACCGAGATTTACTTCAGGAGTTCGGGCTTCGAGAGTTTTCTCCTATTTTCTCACACAATTCTCTGAAGTGTCAAATTCCTGAAGTGAGAGATCTGGCGACGTGTGTCCTTAGCCTTCAATGGCTTAGATTTACTTTGGGACTTCAGGATGCTTGACTAGACATTAATCCTTGCATGATTTTTAAACTCTGATTGTTCAAGAGATGCTAATAAATGACACGTGGGATCTCCACCGTGGAAAATAAAACATGTTCATTGCTTGTACTTCAAACCCTAAACATACCTCTTTTGAATGCTATGCTTGGATGTTACCTGTGAAAAAAAATACTTGGTAGTCCTGTGACCTTGAC
>CBVK0100484534.1:0-26759 GCA_900067695.1 Picea abies
GGACCCAGAGACATAGCCCAAATTGGGTGAACTCCATTATCAAACTTGTGCATGTGATTGTGGTATTGTTGTTCTATTTACGCTAAGTTATTTTGCAAGTTATTTATCATTAAAGTGTATTGGATAGATAAGTTTATTCATATGTATATTGCAACCAATCAAGTGATCATTTTTATTTCGAAGGTCAAGAAGATGTTTATATCTATTAAAGAATAAATAATATCTAAGTATTTTTAAGATCAAGTTGGTATCAGAGTTAGTTTGACAGGTGTTGCAAGTGAATTCTTACAAGATCCAAACTCAAACTTGGTAAAGGAAAGCTTGCAAGTTATAAGTCTAATATTGAAAGGAGAGTTCATAAGAATAAGATGAATTCTGAAGGAAGGGAAGGAGAATATCCTCCCATGAATCCTGAAGAAGTGATGTCTACACTTCGCTTGATGAGAGAAATAATAGATGATTTTTAATGAAGAATTAAAAATCCTGTAAGTGGAGAATCTTCAGTAAAATAAGAAGGAGGAAGTGAAGGTGGTGACCTTCAGATCCTTGTTCACCATCCTCATCATCATCCTTCGAGGAAAGTGAACATTCGTCTCATCAAGAGAATCCCTCTAATAAGTCTTCTCATAATCATAATATTCCTTTATTACAGTTGGATGTTAAGTTTGAATTGTTGATCTATGATGGAGAATTGAATGAAGAAAGGTTGGACAACTGGATCAAGAAAATAAAGGTATATTGTAGGGTACAAAATATCATGGATGACACTGGAAAGATACAATTAGTTTCTCTTAAACTAAGTGGCACAACCTTAATATGGTGGGAGAGTAAGACACATGTTGATCTTGTTCAAAAGGGTAAAGTAATCTCTTCATGGGATAAATTTACTAAGGCCATAAGAAAAAAATTCTATCCACTAGCTTATACACAAACGAAAATTATAGAATGGAAACATATAAGGCAAGTTAAAGGTCAAAATATTCAGACATATACATAGGAATTCAAAAAGAAGGATTTATGCTTAGAAATTTTATTGTATGCTCATGAAACTATTCTAAGGTATATTTGTGGCATGAAATCATATATTTAACACACTATTTTAATGTTTAACCCTACTAACATTGATAGAGTGTCCATACAAGAAACAAATCTAGAGGCTAGTAAAGGGAAGCATGTGATTGAAGATAATAATCCATTCAAGTTACAAAATAAGTCGAAAGGAAAATGGAAGAGTTAGAAGTAAACTACAATAAAGCAAGCCAAGGGAAGACCTACATGTTCCCACTGTAAGAAAAATGGGCATGAGGAAGCACCGTGTTGGAAGCCGCATTCAAAATTATAACCAAAGAAGTTCCAGGATAAAGGGATGTAGAATATTGTTGCGCCAACAAGATCTAGGATCATATTCTAGGGATGAATGTAAGATCATGGAAATCTGAAGCAAAGGTATATCTAATATCAATTCTAATTCTTTAGTTCAATCTGCTAAATTGGAAAGTGTTATTGATCAAAATAAGTGAAGTGAGATTTTCCGTGTCAGAGTTATAGTCAAGCATACAAAGATATATACTTTGTTCGACAATGGATCTCAAGTTAACTTAATATATGAAGCAATCGTTAAGAAGATGGGTTTGAAGAAGACACCTCATAAAAATCTATATCCATTAGGTTGGGTGTGTGAATATGCTAAGTTGCAGGTAGCGAGGGAGCGCAAGATCATATTTGCAATTACAACTAAGTTCTTTGATGAGGTAGAACTAGATGTTGTGTCTCTTGACATTTGTGGCATTGTCTTGGGTAGTCCATATCTATTTGACAGGAAAGTTATATTCTATCATGAAGAAAATAAATATTACCTTTTCAAAGACAGGGTTGAATTTATTGTCAGATCTCATTGAATCAAAACTAATGTTTCTCTAGTGAGCACAAGGAAAATGAAGAGACTCATGAATACAAGTAAATATTTTGTTCTCATTATAGTGAAAAAAAATGAATAACATCTGTCCAATTCTCTATCAAGTTGTGATCCAGATCATAAACAACAATTGGTCAAAATCATATCTAATTATGATGATTTATTTTAGGAATCTACAAGGTTTCCTTTTAAGAGGGAGGTTGAACATGAAATCTATTTGCAGCAGGATTCTCCTCTTCCTAACATTGGTATGTATAGATCATCAGTAGTAGAGGATGTAGAGATAAAGAAGCAATTTCGGGATTTACTTGATAAAGGAATTATAAGGCCAAGTTCCTCTCCATGTGGATCTCCTATTGTGTTAGTTCCAAAGAAAGATGGCACGTGGAGGATGTGTATTGACTTTAGAGTGATAAAAAATATTACGGTAAAGAACCATTATCCTCTTCCCAAAATTGATGATTTATTGGATCAGTTAAAGAATTTTTTTCATTTCACTAAGTTGGACTTGAGAAGTGGTTACCATCAAATCAGAATTGCAAAAAGTGACATTTGGAAAATATCTTTCAAGACAAAGCAGGGGTTTTTTGAATGGTTAATTATTCCATTTAATTTATGTAATGCACCTGCGACATTTAAGAGGGTAATGAATGATGTGTTTAGGCCTTACATAGATTATTTTTTCACCATCTATTTAGATTATATATTGATCTTTAGTCGAAGATGGGAATATCATATAATGCATGTCAAGACAATCTTTGAACTCTTGAAGAAGGATAAGTTGTATGTAAAAATGTCTAAATGTGAATTTGGAAAAACTTCTCTGGTATATTTGGGTTACATTGTAGGAAATGGTCAGCTAAAGATAGATCCTACAAAAGTAGCTCCTCTACATGTGTTAACAAGTGTAAAATAAGTCTTTCAATGGGGAGGAAAGCAACAAAAAGCCTTCGATACATTGAAGGAAAAGATAGGCACCGCACCAGTTTTGGCTCTGCCAGATCTACAATAGCCATTTGAGATTCAAACCGATGCAAGGGGATATGCCATGGGAGTCATCTTGATGAAATGAGGTAATCCTATATGTTATCATTATGATACTTTTACTCAGGTTGTGATTAAATATCCAACATATGATAATGAATTGTATGTATTGGTACAAAGTGTGAAGAAATGGAAGCATTACTTAATGGGAAAGGAGACAATAATTCATATATATCATCAACCATTACAATATTTGCAGCCATAGACCAAGCTACAATAGTCATGGCATTTCAGGTGGATGGGATTCTTACAAAATTTTCATCTGGTAATCAAGTATAATAAAGGTATTCATAATAAGGTTGCAGATATGTTGTCAAGACCAATGATTAATGCCTCTATAATACTAAGGAGTAATCCTTTATCTTATGAAAGTTATGTTGAACAATATGCTAAGGATTATGATTTTAAAGACATATATATAGCTTTGATTCATGAAAATCAACTATTAGATTATCATTGGTACAAAGTGTGAAGAAATGGAAGCATTACTTAATCGGAAAGGAGACAATAATTCATACAGATCATCAACCATTACAGTATTTGCAGTCGTAGACCAAGCTACAATAGTCACGACATTTTAGGTGGATGTTGTTGATAATGAGAGGGGGGTGAATCAGTATCAAGTACAAATTAAAACCTTTTTCAACTACCAAACACGACATCAAACTTAAATACAAGTTCCAACGTATAGGGTTAAGAAACAATGTGTAGGCGGGCTGGTGGCCCGACCTACATAGAGACTATGCCAAAGGTGGAGGTCCTAGGTTCGACCCCCATAGAATCCATATAATTTTAACCAATAAACCAATAACTGGGTGCCATGTGGTGGCCCCTGATTAGGCCACATGGCATCTTCCCATTTTCTAGAACTCTGACAAGTGTCAATTAACAATTGGTCCACATAAACCACTACCACGTCAGTTTCCAAATAATCACCTTTCCATGTCACCAGTATGGTCCCATGCCACATTCGAGGTACCGTCCCATGCCATGTCAGTAGTACAGTCTGCACAGTCATACTGTATGGGTTGTATGGACTGTACAATCAACATTTTTTTTGCCTATTTGGCAAAGTGTACATAATGTGATATCTCTCGCATACAATGTCTGTTTGAGCTCGGTCAAGTTGCATTGGGTTCTTGAGGACGATATCTATGCCATGAATCCATTTTCGAGTGATTCCAAGAACTTTGAGTTTTGGGCATATTTTGATCCCCTAGATCACTCTTCCCCATTAGGAAGCTTTTGGACCTCCAAAAGACTACTTTTAGTCAATCTGAAGGTGAGGGTACAGTTCCCTCACCTTTCCAACCTCAATCCATCTAGCTTTTCTTGGATTTGTGCCTTTAAGACCAACACGAAGGTATTCCACATTCCCTCATTTTGAAGTTCTCATCCTCCTGTCAAGGATTGTATCCTCATGCACTTATGAAAGATATTCTGGCGAGAAGTCATCTATGGAAGGAATCTGAGCATGCTCTCCTTGATCATCAATCAAAGGAGGCTCATACAATCTCAAATTTGCAACATTAACAACTACATACATTTGTGTATAAGGAGGCAAATCCAAATGGAAGGCATTGTTACCAATCTTTTCAAGAATTCTGAAAGGTCCATATCTAATTGGTTTCAGTTTTTTACCTTCTCCTTTAAGCCTCTCCTTGCTAATGTAAAGCCAAAATTCATATCCAACTTGGAAATTGTGATCAACATGATGATTTTCATGCCTTTTCTTGTACTTGGCTTGGCTCTTTTCCAATTGTTCGTGTACCATTTGATGCACCAACTGAATTTGTTCAATTAACTTCTTTTCTCTATCAATGTCATAATGACCATCAATAGAAATATCCTTCCCAAATATAAAATCTAAAGGAGATTTTGGAAAATAACCAAAACATGCCTCAAATGGAGACGTTTGATTCAAAGAGTGCTTAGCCCAATTGTAATCATGTTGAATGTAGTGTAAGTGCTTATCCCAAAGCTTAGGATGTTTGATGCAATAACCACAAAGAAGATGTATTAATGTTCTATTCACCACTTTTGTTTGACCATCAGTTTGTGGACGAAATGTTGTGCTCTTTTTCATCTTGGTGTCCACGAGTGCCCATAATCTTGATCAAAAGTTCCCAATAAATTGAGAATCTCGATAAAAAAATAATGGATTTGGGCAACCCAAAATGTACCCAAACATGCTGAAAGAACATTTGTGTCGTTTGTTCAGCTGTAACCTGCTTCTTACAAGGCATCAAAATACACATTTTTCTGAAATGGTCAACCACAATATAAGGATAATCATGATTCTTTTTAGACATAGGTAGACCTCTTACAAAGTCCATGGAAATGATTTCCCAAGGACGAGAAGAAACTAGAAGTGGAGTATACAAACCCAAATTTATATTGCTAGGATTACTTGTAGCACATAAAGAGCATCCTCTTACATATCTTGAAACACTTTCATTCATTTTAGGCCAATAGGAATGCCTTTGAAAATTATCCACCATCTTGCCTACACCAAAGTGGCCAACAATAAGAGAAGAGTGTGATTCCCTTATGATGTTGACTCTTTCACCCTGTTGAATACATAGCTTTCTAAGATGATACACAAGCTTATCATGCACATGGTAATCCAATTCCTCAACTTTGTTTGAATAACACAAAGTTGCATAAACCTCTTTAAAATCAACATCTAAAGAATACTATTCAACATATGGTAGAATTATGCTTAAGAATAACTGAAGCACTAACAATAGGCCTAGAAAGAATATCAACAACTTTGTTATAAATTCCTTTCTTATACGTTATAACCAAGTGTAATTGTTATAGGAAACCCATGCATATGAAGTGCCTTTCTTGTTGTATCTTTGTTTGTGATTGAAGTATTGCAATGGTTGATGATCTATGTGAATGATAGTTTCTTTTCCCAACAAACAATTTTTCCATTTTTTCACACTTTGCACCAATGCATACAACTCCTTGTCATAAGTAGAATAATTAATCACATCACCATTAAAAGTTTCAGAATGAAAACAAATGGGCTTACCATGTTGCAACAAGACTGCTCCCATTGCATAATTACTTGCATCTGTTTGGATCTCAAATGACTGTCTCAAATTAGGAAGTGCAAGAACTGGAGTTGAACTAATCTTCTCCTTCAATGCATCAAAAGATTTTTGTTGCTTGCCTCCCCATTGGAAAACTTTCTTGATGCTTGTCACTGCATGTAATGAGGCTGCAATTGAAGAGAAGTTAGCAATAAACTTTCTCCAATATTGTGTTGCTCCCAAAAAGATTCTGACCTCTGTCACATTGTTGGGCTTGGGCCAATCCAAAATGACTTTGACCTTGGAAGGATCAATTTTTAGTTCAACTCCTCCAACAATATGTCCCAAGTAAATAAGTGAGGTCTTTCCAAACTCACATTTATACATCTTTAAAAAAAACTTTTCTTTCTTCAAGACATCCAAAAATTTCTTTACGTGCATAACATTCTCTTCACGAGATTTGCTAAATATCAAAATGTCATCCAAGTATAAAATCACACAATCATTAAGAAAATTCCTTAAAACATCATTCATGACTCTCATGAATGTAGAAGGAGCATTAAAAATCCCAAATGGCATAATCATCCATTCAAACAAACCTCGCTTTGTTTTGAAAGTTGTCTTCCATGTGTCTCCTTCAAAAATCCTAATATGATGATATCCACTTATCAAATTCAACTTAGTAAAATACTTAGCATCTTTCAATTGATCAATAAAATCATCAATTCTAGGAAGAGGATAATTATTCTTTACTGTAATCTTGTTCAAGGCTATGAAATATACACACATGTGCTTTAAAATACTCAGAATGAAAAATAGATGGCTTCAATGGCTCCAGAATGTCTAAAATCCCCTAGTTGGGCTCTTCCTGCACATGGTTTGGTCAAAAAATCAGAAGAAATCACTTCCTAGAAGTTTCTCCCAATTCTTTACTGTCTCTGCTCGCCAAAACGCACCCGTGTGTCACTAACCTAGCTCATGGGCGTTTCCTGTGCCAAAAACCCAACACCGCACCTGTTATGAAATTGGTGGCATATTTTCACATGATTAGGAGTCATAGGCACCTTTTATGGCAGAGGTGTCAGTCACATGGCCCATGTGGCCGGGCGCTGACCTAAAAAGTAGCACTCGCCGACCTAGCCATTGAATAATCCCCACGCTATTGGTTATATGGTACATGGAAATTGTGTTTAATGCAGGTTGGGGCTAAGCCTCGACCCTTTCTCCACCCAACCAAAAACCACATCAAACTTAAATACAAGTTCCAACATATAGGTTTAAGAAACAATGTGTAGGTGGGCTGGTGTCCTGGCCTATGCAGAGATTATGCCAAAGGTGGAGGTCCCAGGTTCGACCCCCATAGAATCCATATAATTTTAACTAATAAACCAATAATGGGATGCCACGTGGCGACCCCTGGCTGGTCCACGTAAACCAATACCATGTCAACTGCCAAATAATCACCTTACCACATCAGTCGTACGGTCCCATGCCACATCGCAGTATGGTTCCATGCCCTATCAGCAGTACGATCTGCATAGTTAGACTGTACAGACTGAACAATCAACATTTTTTTTACCTGTTTGTCAAAGAGGATAGAACACGATATCTCTCGCATACGATGTCTATTTGAGCCCGTTCATGTTACGTTGGGTTCATGAGGATGAGATCTACGCCATGAATCCATTTTTGAGCAATTCTGAGAACTTTTATTTTTGAGCATATTTTGATCCTCTGGATCAATTACCATCAGATCAAAATTGTAGAAAGTGACACATGGAAAATTGCTTTCAAGACAAAGTAGGGGTTGTTTGAATGGTTAATTATGTCATTTAGTTTATGCAACACACCTGCGACATTGATGAGGGTAATGGATGATGTATTTAGATCTTACACAAATGATTTTGTTATTGTCCACTTGGATGATATATTTCTCTTTAGTCGAAGAAGGGAAGATCATATAATGCATGTCAAGACAGGCTTTGAACTCTTGAAGAAGGAGAAGTTGTATGTAAAGATGTCTAAATGTGAATTTGGAAAAACTTCTCTAGTATATATGAGATATATTGTAGGAAATGGTCAACTAAAGATAGATCCCGCAAAAGTAGAAGTCATTGTAAATTGGCCCAAGCCAACTACTTCTATAGAAGTCAAAAGCTTCTTAGGGGAAGTATAGTATTGGAGGAAATTAATTGCTAATTTCTCTTTTATCGTAGCTCCTCTACATGCATTAAGTAGTGTTAGATGAGTATTTTAATGGGGAGGCAAGCAACAAAAATCCTTTGAGCCATTTAAGGAAACGATAAGCACCACACCAGTTTTGGCTTATCTAGATTTGCAACATCCTTTTGGGATTCAAACCGATGCAAGCAAATATGCCATGGGAGAAGTCTTGATGCAACGAGGTAAACATATATGTTATCATTCTGAGAATTTTACTCAAGCAATAATTAACTATCCAAAATATGATAAGGAATTGTATGCGTTGGTACAAAGTGTGAATAAATGGAATAATTACTTAACGGGAAAAGAGACAGTAATTCATACATATCATTAGAAATTACAATATTTGCAGTCATAAACCAAGCTACAAAAGTCACGACATTTCAGGTGGATGGGTTTCTTACAACAATTTCATCTGGTAATCAAGTGTAAGAAAGGTATTCATAATAAGTTTGCAGACATGTTATCAAGACCAATGATCAATGCATCTACAATACTAAGGTATAATCCTTTAGCTCATGAAAGTTATGCTGAACAATATGCTAAGGACAATTATTTTAAAGAAGTAAATGATGCATTAACTCATGGAAATCAATAGTTAGATTATAATGTGCATGAAAATTTGTTATATCATCTTGGAAATCTTTGTATACCCAGGGATGAAAGAGTAAAAGTAATTAGAGAAGCTCATACATCTCTCATTTCTAGTCATTTTGGGGTTGGTAAAAAAATAGCACAGTTACAAAGATATTTTATTGGCCTCGAATGAATGAGTCAGTTTCCAAGTATATAAAAGAGTGTGTTATGTGTCTCACAAGCAATCCCATCAACAAAAATTTGGGATTATAGATGCCACTTCCAGTACCTTCTCAACCATGGGAAAGTATCTCCATGGATTTTGTAGGGGGTTTGTCGATGTCTAGGACAATTCATGGTTATCTATATGTCATTGTGGATATATTTAGTAAGATGTGTATTATAATTCCATAAAAGAAATAGGTCCCAACTAAATAGACAACACAAATGTTATTTTCTAATATATGGGTTCATTTTGAGATGCCTACATCTATTATATCAGATTGAGACTCTCACTTTTTGCAAAATTTTTGGTTTCCTTTATGGGGGCTCATGGACAATAAGTTAAAGAAGAGCACAAATTTTCATCCATAGACAGATGGAAAGACAAAGGTGGTAAATAGAATAATGGTACATCTACTTCGAGGATACTGTAGCAAGCATCCTAAGTTATGGGATGAGAATTTTTCTTATGTACAAGATGTCTATAATCATTACATGCATTCTTCTACTCATAAAACTCCTTTTGAAGTATGTTTGGGATACTTTCCTAAATCACCTATGGAATTTTCTTTTGGAGAAGCAAGTAAAGAAGATGGACAAGATGATATAGATAAAGCTAAAAGATTTATTCAAAAGATTCAACAGGTACATCAAGTAGTACATGAAAAATTGTAGACAAGTCAATCCAAGTACAAGGCAAGGAATCACAAACATTGAGTCGATCATTAGTTCCAAGTCAGTGATCAAGTATGGTTACATATCAACAATGATAGAATGAAAGGTGAAGGTAAAAATCTAAGACCAATATGATATGGTCCATTCAATATCTTAGAGAAGATTTGTACTAATGCCTTTCGTTTAGATCTATCGTCCTACATGAAAATGTATTCAGTGGTAAATGTGGATAATTTGAAGCTTTATGAGCCTCATATGATTATAGATGAAGATTAAAGAATTTAGGTTCTAACAGTTGATGATTTTTCTCCAGAGTATTTAGACGAGCTACATGAAGATGCTATTCTCAATAGAAGAATCAGGGCTTCACAACGGGGTGATGTGGAATATCTTTGAGTTGGTCTTAACGGGGTGAAACCAAGAAAATAAAAGTTGTTGGAGATCATAAGGGTGAGGGATCTTTACCCTCACTTAGTTTCTGAATAATCAATAATTTTGGTGGTCCTCCAATGGGGAGGAATGATCTAGGAGGATCCAAGAACACTCACAGAGGTCTAGGAGGATCCAGAACTCTAAAAAAGGTCTAGAAGGGTTCATAAATGCTCAAAATTTGACTGTCTCAAATGATCATGAAAATTACATCATTGACAATAGATTTCTAACAGTGCAAAAATCACCTCAAACAGAGCTAGAACTCAAAATATATGGCCAGTCAAAGTTCAAGTCAACTAGGTCAAAAAGTCAAAATTCAATAAAGTCAAATGATTATAGAATATATAAGTATAAGTCTGAGGTGATTATCTCGTAAATTAGGTATCTCATTAAGCTTTGATTACTTTGTAGAGGGTTAGTAAGGGAGTGAATAAATAAGGTCGTAAGCATCACCTTAACACGAATAAGGTAAGACCCTTCAGATGCTAAGGTTAGTAAGGGAATGTATAATGCCTTGCATTCTAAGTAAGTGACACATGTCACCACTGCAAGGGTGACATGTGGCACAACCATGTAGTACTGATGTGGAAACACCTCAAGGTGCCACATGGCACACTGTATGCTGACTGGGAAAATGATGCAACAAATTGTACATGTTACATGGACCAATCACAAATTGAAAAGTGGTAGAGATAGAAAAATGAGAGGCTTACACATGGAAAACTCCCATTGGCCATCAATGGGTAAGGTTTGTTAAAATTAGTTGGAGCCCTGAGGATTGAACTCAGGTCTCCCTCCAACCAAACCAACAACCTAACCATCATACCATAGCATTGTTTCTTAACCATATGTGTCAACAATAATATTTAACCTTGATCAAAGGTTTATCCGATGGTGAAAAGGGTCGAGGGCCTAGCCCTCGACCCATTGTATGAGGTTATATGTATTGCAATGTGACCAAACATATGTTCGCACGAAGGGGATATCAAAACTTTGGTTATAAATTGTAACAAACAAACCATATATATACCATATGTTAAAACAACACACTAACAAAGGAGGGGTTTGCATGGGTTTGAACGTGCGACCTCCCTTAATATAATGCCATTCCTTAACCATTGTGCTAAAGACGCCTCTTGTTAAGGCATGCCCACTAACTAATACTTAATACCTACCTAAAATTCCAGATGGAGGTTAAGGGGTCCATGCCTTATTTAATGGAGCTTGGATAGAGACAAACAAAGACACTCATATTTTCACAGAATGGTCTCAAAGTTTGTGCCTAAGGGTAACTAGACTTGGAGGCTTCACTGTAATGAATGCCACAGGGTTCCGACATAGAATTTAATGAAATTATGCTCATTTTTATCGAAATTTCACAAGGAATTTGATGGCATACTCTGTTTTTGGGTTGGAGAAATGTAGAAAAAGGTCATTGTAAAAAATAAGCATTTGAGCATTAATAAAGAGGTCTCTATTGGAAGCAGACCCAGAGACGTAGCCCAAACTGGGTGAACTCCGTTATCAAACTTGTGCATGTGATCATTTTATTGTTGTTCTATTTACGCTCAATTATTTTGCAAGTTGTTTATCATTAAAGGGTATAGATAAGTTTATTCATATGTATATTGCAACTTGTCAAGCGGTCATTTTTATTTCAAAGGCCAAGTAGATGTTTATATGTATAAATAACATCTAAGGATTTTTCGGATCACAGGCCCATAAAAATCTAGTCTCTGAATCGTGATTTGATACCATGTGTAACATGCACAACCCCTGAGTGTCATTAACGGGGTGGGGTATGTTGATGTGAGGAATGGAAATACCTCACTAAAACATTTTCGAATCTCACTAGGCTAAGGAGAGATAGGCAAAAATGTTACCTTGGGATTATAGCCTATTTAAAATTAGCAATTGACTCTCAAGAAATATGTTCTTGGGCCTGATGCTATTATCAAGTTGTGTGTGTTTGCTAAAAAAAAATGTAAAAAATGTTTATGTGTGAATGTTTATAAAAGTAAAATGAACGAAATAAAGAATACATACAATTTGAAAACCAGTAACACAAGTCTCAATTGAGAATAAACCATATTTTTATTAATGATGACTTTTCTTAGTTACAACCAAATGTCTCTTTTCAAACCCCTGCAAGGGTAAGGACCAAAATCAAACATAGAAGTCTAGGATGGAATTTTAACAATCATTTTAAGACATCTGGTGTTTGAAATAAAATGACCAAGAATGAAATGTACTGGATCAACCAAGTCACAAGATCATCAAGTCTTGACTCTTATGAAGCATGTCAAATGTCTATGCTTCTCAGTCCTTTCTTATTTGGCACCTTTAGAATAATCCTTATCAAAATTATTTATCTCTAATTTCTCATGTCCTCCTTGTCTTTCTTTTCTTCATTTTATTCTTTAAAAGGTAGTTCTTCAAGTAGTTGAGCTATTTTTAGTTACTAAAGTTAAATAAATTTAGTTAACAAATAGGACATGTATTTTTATATGATAAGCATAATTGATAAATAATATATTAACAAAATATGTGGGGTCCCCCTCTATCATGCATTCTTTTATTCCCAATAATTATTTTCTTCTTTTCCTTGTTGCTCCATAATATAATAAAAAATAAAAATCAGCACCATAAAGCATACCATAAACATGCATCAAAAAATACCATGACATATATCACTTGTATCTCCCATAATTCAACATGATATTTTAAGTCTCAAAAATAAATATCATAGTTCTGCCATCTATGCAAAATAGTGTCATATTCAAATGTCAAAATAACCAAGGGGAGTTCTTTTTGAAAAATTCTTCCCTTTCCCTGATGAAGTTTTCATACCAAGGCTTCTTTTCTTCCAGCTAGGATACTTTGAGATGAGAGTCACTCAAAATTATTTTTCCATTGCTTACTCATTTTATCTTGGAGTGAGTACAGGAGGAATATTTGGCCATGATGGTAGAGGTAATTGGTTTCTTACCTTCGTCAACTTGAGATACACGAGGACTGGTTTTTTGGTATTTTGGAGGAGGAGGAGGCATAGATGCACTAGTGGTAGATGCTAGCACATTCTGAACTGGTAATGTTGGGTGAACCAAGAGAGATGGATAAGATGAATTTGTGGCAACAATATGAACTAGAGGAGGAGGGGCTTAATGAGCCATTTATTGGCGCCAAAAGAAGGATTAATAGGTATACCACCCCATCCATCATTATGAGGTTGCACATGGGATTCAAGAAAATTGACAATACTAGGGTGAGGTTGAAAGATAACATTAAAAGGTATGTGGGGCTAAGGAAAAACATGTTTTTCACCAAGATTTAAGTGAATAGATAACTTCAATTTATTATGCCCACTAGGTTTCTAGAATGTGTTAGGAAATCACCCTCTTCTTCCTCTGTTTACTCCTCTATTGTTTCCACGACTGAAAAAGCTCATATATATCCATCATAGTCAAATTAGTACATGAAGTATAAGACATGGTAAAATTAAACATCTAATACACTTTTTCATATTGATTAATTTGGTTGTGAGAATAACAAACCATGCAAAATAAAAGGGATATGAATGGGAAAAGTGAAATAGGAATAAAAGTATAACTTTGAAATCATTCATCCAACAACATCCTTTTCTGAAATTCATACATGCAGACTATTACTTCCGTACAAAAAATTACAAGGATATTTTCAAAACTTTTAACTTTAAACCATGTCTATAAGTATTCTCATGAAACTTAATCAGTATAGAAATTTATTCAAGCTATATTCAATCATTCATGTATGTTGTCATAAAAATTTTCGTTTAATCAATAATGTTGGTCATACATCCATACTAAATTTATTTCATACTCACTTCATCTAAATTATATAGACAGGATAAGAATGGAAACATAAATTTAACCGAATGAGGTTTGAGGGAAATAACTTATGTAAAATGAAATTAATGATAGGTGATGGGTCTATATACCAACCCATATGAATTTTATCATTTTCCTTTTAAGCCATCAAAATATAAGTCATTGTATGTATAACGATGGATGGCATGTCCATCAAAACCAATCATATGCATGAGCCCTTAAATGTACTTGCCTTCCCAAGACATAACCATAAACACGCATATGTTCACTATTAAATCCATGTTATTCTATGCTCAAACTGAAGATATAATTAAAATAAAATTATGGACTGATGCCTAGAAAATTTCAACACATTAGGAGTCTCAAAATACAATCATATCCCATTTCAATTATACTTCAATTATTTAAAATATGTGCCAAAATTGCCAACCAATCATGCTGTACAAACTATACCAAAATTGTGTGCATATATAATTTTACCAAATATCAGTTGGACTCAAAATATTTCAACCAAAAGTCACAAAATACTGAGGAGAAACGTGAGGAAGGATCACAAATCAACGGAAATGTCATCCTGCGTTTGGAACTAAAAGATCGGAGTGTAGACCTATAGCTCATAGTTATGGTTTTGACATATATGTTTTCGTGAATGTCATATTTTAGACTTATTTTGAACAGATTCAAATCGATATTAAAAACCCTAAAATTTCCTTTAACATCCCAATTCATACAAAAACTTTAATTGACAATTGAGATTTGAAATTCCCAAAGATTTAAGTTCGCAATGAAAAAAGGGCATAACTACATGCAATTCTATCGAACCAGGTTTGAGCTCATGAGGCTCAATGTAAGGTTAGGGTTGTAATTCATCACCTTTCCAATATATTCATGAGCAAAGCAAACGACGTAAAATCTAAATCTACCCATTGTTTTATAAACTGAAACAATAGTCATCAAATTTGAGCCTTGAATTAGCCACAATCCATGTCAGAAACTCCAACCATAATTAGAATACCAACTTGGGTGCAACCCAATGATCACACAACTAAGGACTTCAAGTGGGTTTGAACCCATACCCATTCTTTTCTAAGAGAAAACTATCATGCAAACCAAGAACCAAAACAATGGATACTTTCAGGGGCGACAAGCTATTTATGTTCATTTCATTTCCTTTTAAAACAAATGATTGGAAATTAAATCATAACTCAGACATAATATCAAGGGCAAGGTGAAACCTAAAAACTTTGGTGAATTGAACCTGCGTATTAAACCCACTATTTTTATTCATAAACTGAATTTTTTTTCTTTTATTTAATCCCAAAAATACCATAGCACCCATAAAATTTAAAGAGAGATTGGGTTCAAGTTGCATGCATGAAAACCAGGAGATATCTTTTTTCAAATTGAAATGGAAAGTGAAACTATGGAAAATGTAAACAAAAACCATTTCTATTGTTCAACCAACAATCAATTTTTTTTTCTTTCCTTTTCTTCAAGAAATGGGAGAGTAGGGATAGAAGACTTTCATGCACACAATGATGCTAACCAAAGATAAATATAACCATGTTTTAAAAACAAACATGTATTGCACTATATTCCGAATCAACTACAAGCTCATACCTTGTATAATGATGTTTTAAAACCAAAGGTGAGGGACGAATCGATTATGAAATCACTAAGAGTGAAGGTCTCAACAAGCAAAGCTCATAGCCTTTTTCTCAACTTTGAGAAAATGACCCAAAACCAAGGTAGAAAGGGAGTGATAGTGCACAGGACTATGGAGCTACATCCTAGTACCTTCAATGCATGACTAGCTCAATCACGTTGCCAGCCCAAAAAACCATTATGTATGCATGCCAAATGAACAGTCCATCCAACACACATAACCCTCACAACATGTGAAATTTACACCATATCAAATAAAATAAACATTGAACTTGTTGCCACATTATTTGTAACAACGAGGCTTACATGATGGGAGGGCTTGATGGGGCCCGTCCTTGATGAGGCTTGATGGGGAACCCCTGAGATTAACCTTTACTGTTCATTTATCTCCTAGAGATATTTTACTATAACCTAAAGGGTGTCGTCCAGAATGAGTGATATCAATAAATCATATACTACATGTAATATATATTGAGTATGATAGAACTATATCATATGTGAGATCGTTATCAAATTCCAACAATAAACCAAACACAAGTCGCATATTGTATAGCTCAATCTGAGTATAAGTAATACGTTGGTTTCCTTCATAAAAAAACTTTTAAACAACTTGTGGTGATTCACATCACAATATGACCCAAATTAACACAAGCTATGGTATATGTAATATCCATATATTGGTCCCTATGGTATTTAAGCCATATATAAAAACCATGTGGTTATGTATTGACAAAAAATATTTTCATCAAAATATGCAAACTATGATATACGCTGCCAAATAATATATATCGGGTTTAATAGCGAGCTTGTATGCCTTATATTTTAGAATTCAAAATTTAAACCACATGCATGGACTTGGATAAATTTCTCTCAGATACCCTGCCATGGTGCTACAAGACATAGAGATTTTTTATTCTTTGTACTTGAATTCAATTAAATATTTTCAATATCAATCATATGCATAGAAAAATAACCATGAACCATTTATTCAAGAGGACAAAACTGCAGTATATCATGCTGAGGAAAATCTTACAAAACCAATATTTTAAATTCAATCTTTGAGGACCCCACCTATTAGATATATAATAGTAATAATAATAGGCTTCACAACGCTTTTCAAGCATTTATAATAGGAGATGAATTTTTGAGTCAATAGGGTATTTGAAATTTTCATCTTAAACCCTGATTCTAAAATCACTCTTAAAATTTCTATTCATCGAGAGCTTTCCAACGACCATACTCTTGCTCAATTCCTAGCTCCAAGTATAAATTTATTTCCATTTAAAGTTTCCTCAAGAGATTTATCTTTCTTATCACATCACCACATGTACTCGATGATGTGTCATTTTACAGTGGTACCTTCAGGATTTATGAATATCAAGGAATAAGGGTCCCTTCGACGCATCACATATTAGGAAATGTTCTTCAAGGCACTCCATGAAACCTTCCTTTAACTTCTCATCGCATTAAAATTTTTTAAGCATATGATATGTCACACCTTTCAAAATTTTCCTCTGTGTGACATGGATCCCACAATGCTTATCACAACTTTTAAAACTCCATATCATGATCCAAATGTTAGGGAATGAGATGGAACATGATATGAAATAGAGAACACAATACTGTAGACAATCGAAGAGGGGAAATTTTTTTCGAAGGACAAAGGTAGAATCTAGAGACACTGTTACAACACTTAAGCATAAAATATTGTGATCAGAACATCACAATGCATATTTATAATCATTTCATTGCATTAGAAAGACCCAAGGGGTCTTCTTTTATAGTCTCAAGATATAATCGACTTCCACAGAATCTTGAAGATATTTTCCACATACAACCATCAATGGTTAGATTTGAGTCCAAAAAATATTCTCTGTCAAGTCAGCTCATCAAGACTTGATATGAATGACTATCCATCCAACTCATAGTTGATATCAATGTTGGTCGATCCACCACCCGACTATCTTCGACTGCTTGTCGATTGTTTGACCGACATGAGCGTCAACTACTCGACCAACTGGTGTGGTGTGCTATTCGATCACCCAACCAACTGTTTCCATATGTAATTCGACCTCTCAACCGATTGAACCCGTAAGATTTGTGATGAACCATCAATTCTTGATGTTCCAACACCCCCCATCAACATACAACTTTGGAGGTTCAAGAGGTTAAATTACATCATTGGAACACCCCCCCATAATTGCAGCTTCCTAAAGCCCAAACAAGGTGCAAATATTGACAAATATGGATTTAGCTAAAGGTTTGGTGAAAATATCAACAACTCGATCTTCAGTACGACAATATTGAAGAGAAACAACGTCATCATGAACCAACTTTAACAAATAGTGAGCATGGATCTCAACATGCTTTAATTTACTTTGAGAAACAAGATTGTCAGCAACCTGTATGACACTTTGATCATCACAAAATATTGTAGTCAAGCTCTGAACAAGAAATCCAAGCTCTCCCAAAAATTGACGAATCCAAACTACTTCAATATCGACTTGAAAAATGCCTCGATATTTTTCTTCCTTAGTCAATAGAGAGACTACTTTCTATTTATTGTATGACCATACCGAAGGTCCAATGCTATAGAAAAACACATACCCAAAAGTGGACTTTCGATCATCTCCGTCACCAGCCCAGTCGGAGTCGGTGAATCCGACTAGCAAATTTGAGCTACAGAAATATTTGATACCGATATGAGTGGTACCCTTTAGATATCAAACAATGCATTTGAATACCTTCTAGTGGATTTCTCTAGGATCCTACATGAACTGAGAAACCACACTGACAAGAAAGGAGATATCAGGTCAACTATTAGTAAGATAAATGAGACTTCCAAACAATTGTCGATAGAGTGTAGCATCGACAATGGGTGTTTGACAGGTTTTAGTAAGATTCACTTTGACTAAAAACGAGTGGCATAAGGATTGTAATTAGCCATATTAAAATGTGTCAACATATCCATTACATATTTAGACTGAGTAATGAAAAAATCATTAGACAGTGGTAATACTTAAAGACCCAAAAAATAATGCAGAGTGCCAAGCTCTATCATGTCAAAGGAGTTAGCAAGTTGTTTATTCAATCTAAATATGAGAGCATTATTATTCTTAGTAATGATTAATTCATCAACATATACAACAAAAATCAAGGTGTCTCCACTGGAGTGGAGATCATATAGGATGTGACCAGATTGACACCATTTGAAACCAATCCTAAGAAATAAATTATCAATCTTAGCATACCAGACTCGAGGAGATTTCTTCAAACGATAAAGTGACTTCATGAGTCAACATACCAAATTGGAATCTGTCACAAAGACAAGTGGCTATTCCATGTAAATTTCTTCAGATAGGTCTCCATGAAAAAAAACACTCTTCACATCCATTTGATGAATATTTCATCCTAAATGAGCAAGGGAAAGAATCAATCAAATTGAGTTCATATTTGCAATAGAGGAAAAGGTTTTAGTGTAGTTGATGCCTTCTTGTTGATAAAATCCCTTCATGACAAGGCATGCTTTATGTCACTCAACAATACCTTCAAAGGTAAATTTGGTCCTGTAGACCCATTGAAACTTCACAATGTTCTTTCCATGTAGTCAGGGACAAGGAATCAATTTCAATCTTCATTTCTTGTTCCCATTCAGTTCGTCCTTTAGTGTCATATTAGGTAACAATATGAAAGGTTTCAAGGACACGAGTCATGAGGGAAACACTGGCATTTTGCTTCTAACTTTGTGTTTGTCGTCTACACGAGGCATCTCCAAAATCATCTCCAACAACTTCAATTGTCTTGGAAACCCAGTGGGGTAGATAGGAAATAGGTGAACTATGGTTCACTTTAGTAGGTCGATTGTAAGTCATAGGTTCTGCAGTCGGTGGACCAATTGAAACATAAGATGTTGGACTAGTCGACTTAGAGATTGATGGTCGAGTCGAAACATGCATAAATTTCAATGGACCAGTCGAAGGATTGAAGAGGGGAGTAGGAGAACCAGTTTCCGAAACAATATCAAAAGGAGAATCTTGCAGTAATATAGAGGAGGCATTCAACAACTTAACTGCGAAATAATTCTCATCAAATTGAACATTATGTTGAAGAATAATCTGTTGTCGAATAGGATCAAACAGTTGATAGGATTTCGACTCTTTAGAGTATCCCATCATGATGCAAGCATGATTCTTTGCATCTAATTTCTTTCGAAAATCATCAGGAATGTAAGCCCAGGAAACACATCCAAGCACACAGAGCTGGCCAACAAAATTTTTCTTCCCACACCATTGTTCGATTGGAGTAATGGAAGGAACAACTCGAGTCGAGATGTGATTGCGAAGAAAATTAGAACAATATACTAATTCATCCCACAAGCGAGGAGGAATATATTTAGCCTACATAAGACACCTATCCATTTTAACTAATGTCTAATTATTTCATTCTGTAACTCCATTTTGCTGAGGTGTGTGAGGAACTGACCACTTCCAATCAATACCAGAACGAAGTAGGTAGTCTTCAAAGGGTTGATTGACATACTCATCACCATTTTCTGATCTCAAGCACTTAATGGGTCGACCACATTGATTTTCAACAAAGGCCCAAAATTCTTTGAAATTCTCAAAGATGATATTTTTATTCTTCAGGAAAAATACCCATGTGAAATGAAGAAATCATCAATGAAACTCAAAATGTACCTTGCACCTGCTAGTGAAGGTAAGTTGATAGAAAACAAATATTGTGAATCTATTCTAGTAGGTTCTGTCCTCACCAAGATTTTCCAGAGTTGAAAGGTTCCTAATGATGCTTCCCAAGTATGCAACCCTTATGTACACCTTCAGGGGGAAACACATTCAATAAAACAACAACCATATTATTAGTTTCCATTATCTGTAGACTTAAGAAATTCATATGTCCGAGCAATAAGTGTAGTCGATTTAGATTCAGTTTGAGTCGAGTCACAAAACTTGTATAAGTTGTCCGTCGGGTCCAGAAACCTATCAATGACAATTGACTTCCCTTTCTTCAAATACTGAACATTGAACTGATCTGGCCAAATTTTCATAATCTTACCGATCTAAGTCAACTGAGAAACAAACAAAAAATTGACACTGAGATTTGGTACATGATAGTTGTCGACAATTTTACCATGTTGACAAGCTACATCACCCTAAACAACAACATCCAAAGTAAAATCATTAGCAACATAGATTCTACTTTCTTCATCTTCATTCAGTATCATGAATAAAGTGGCATCTTTCACCATATGATGAGTGCACCCAGATTTGACAACCAATTCATTTTGCAAAGCATGAGACATCAAGGCATGAGAAGTGCTTACTTGCAAGGTGAAATTATCAATGGGTCGGTGAATTGTCGACACGTCTCCTTCAAGTCTCTTAACCTTCTTTTTGGCACAAGGGAAGACCCAGGGTTTAATGCTCAAGAGGGCACCAACAAAGGCCTAACTACCGACCCTTTCGGCAACACCTGCGAAGCAGATGAAGTCTCACCCGAGGCAGAGGCAGAGGTGGTTGCACGACTCAGGTGTCTGCAATCTTAGCTAGGACATAGATATGTGATTATCTTGCTTACAATGCACTTAGCGTCAGTTATTTCCTAACATACATTCATTAATACACTTCGCAGAAAGCACAAAGCACTGCAGTAATTACTCAGATCTAGCACTTAACAATGATAAACATGTTACACTCAATAGATTAAGCACTTAGCATCTTATGTATCATATCTAGCATGCATTCATATCTCATAAGAACAAAGCATCAATAGATCTATCTAAACATATCAGAGCACCTAGCAAGAGAGAGACAAACACATCAACACAATACACAGAGTTACCGTGGTTCACCCCCACCCCGGGGCTACGCCCACAAAGTCTTCTTTATATTATCTTGGTCAAGCAGTTACAACAATGACCCTTACTTCGCATGGGACATAAGATCTGCGTATCTCGCTAGATCCCTCTTGCTTGCACCTAGCACAAAGCCTTCTACAGTCTCTCACAGAGACTTGCACTCATCTCTGCAAGTCTTACACAAAATTCACAGATCCTTACGATACTTGATCACACAGATCCTTACGATACTTGATCACACAGATCCTGCTACTAGCACTAAGCCTTCAAGATCCTACCCCGCATAGGACAAGAGATCTGGGAATATCGATAGATCCTCTTTCCCCAGGTAGATACAAGCACTAAGCCTTATCACACTCTATGCACTCAACACTTATTACAGCATGCACAGAGCTCTTACAGTCACATAGACTTCTGATCACATAGATCCAACTTATGCACTAAGCCATCGACTAGACATGACCTCCTTTCTTACATGGCCTAGACCTCTATTTATACATAGAAAAAGGCCTAAACAAGGGTCGACATCCCTTTCCCGTTACAATATTCCCAAAAAACCCAAAAAGGTTCCAAAAAAGGTGGCGAGATGTCGTGATCTCCGCTTCACCATGCGCTCCATCTTTGACAGACAGTCAAAGTACCAAATGATCAACTATGACCAAGTATTCCTCAAAGCTTGGTCGAGGGCCAACAGGCCCCCAACACTCACTTGTGACTCGTCCCGAGTCACTCTTCTCTGGGTAGCTTTGCCTCGAAGGCCTTGAGCTTCACTCAAGTGACTTCGACCTGTTGCTTTGCTACTGCTTCTTGCTTGACAAACTCTTGAATGAGTGTGTTACTAACTGGTCCTTCTAAGCACTGCTCTGTTGTGTTCACGACCTGTTCCAGGTCTATCCCTTGGCTCTCAATCTCTAAGAATAGTTGACATGCCCTATCCTGCAAAGGTCGAAGTTGTTGCATCGCTTCCATGACCTTGCTCTAGATCATATGAATCTACTACTACACGATGCGTTGTTCATGGGACCTCTTTATTTTCTCTAGGGTCGGTAGGGCCTTCAACTGTACCTGTAACTTCTCGGCTTGGTACTTCACCTCCTGGAGTTGTGACTCCAATTTATGCAATTCAGGGTTCTCGGATAGGTTCTCATGTATCTACGCACTTCTACTACTTAATTGCTTACATTCTTCAGTGAGTGCCTTAATCCTTTCTACTGTACTTCAGGCATTCACTTCTCATTGGTCACATTCTTCTTATGGAGTACTTGGTATAGCTTGGAGCTCTAGTTCTACTACTCTTTGTTGCAATTGCTGAATGACTTCAGAAAGCTTCATTACTTGGCATTCTATGGGTTCTTCTGCCTTCTGTTCTAAGCTAGTGACAGAGTGAAATTCTCTATTGACTACTTCTTCGATCCTGATCTACTTTGCGAGCATATGCTCCTTTTCTTTCTGGATTTTCGCTCTATCTTCTTCAAATTTTGCTAGGATGGCATCCTTCTCTTACTGCGCAGCTCAACACAACTCTATTATTTCCTCCTGTTCTTTCTGTAGGGCCTGTGTAACCTGCATTGTTGCTTCTTCTGCGTTTTCAACTATGTCAATGATCTTATGTAGTTGAACTGATTCATCTCCCTATTCTATTGTTCCTTCTAACAGAGGCGTCATAGGTGCTGCGCGGCTAGACTGAAGTGATCACTGCACTCCTTGTAGCTCAGTTTCAATTCTGTTGTATATCGTTTCTTGCTTGGCCTCTTGCTTTTCTGTGATCTCTTCTATAGCTTCATTGAAAGTCACGAGGAGAAAGATGAATTCATCTGGATTGAGCGTGGTATTCATCTTGGTCATGGTCGCTTTGGATTTCTTCTTAACGAAAGACTTCGAAGGTGACCCTTTTCTTTTCTTTAGAACTTCGACTTCATCTTCTAGTTGTTGTTCAACTTCTTGTAGGTCTTTGTCATTACCTTATTCATCTGGTGTGACAGAAGCTGTCCTTACAGAGCAACTATCCACATCTTGAACCTCTTCAATTTTCTTCATCTCCTTTGTATTTTTTGTATTATTTGTCTTACTGGGCCTAGGTGTGTCCTGCATAGCTTCTGGGTTACTGATATCTGAAATATCTGTTGGATCTACTGCAACGAGGAGGTCTGTCGACTATTCCTTGGTGATCTCTTCAAGGTCTTCTTTTGTCAGTTTATAATAGGACTGCAGTTGTTCCTGGTGCTCACCAATGCATGGAGTTAGGTATATGAAGTGGCGGTCTGCGCTGAACTTCATTAAGGGTCTGAATCTATGGAGTGTGTTCAGAGTAATGCGAGGTGTGGCTTGTATCACAGTCTTCAACTGGATGTAGTATCTATGAAAGAGGGTATTCGACTACCATTACCTGTTCATATCTTTCATGTACCATAATGTACTGAACTTTGCAGCCAATGGTTCAAACGGTAGGGTTTCAGGAAAAATGACATCCTCCGTCATCTCCCATACTATGAAGGTGATCAGGATGAGAAGCCAACTGAAGTGGAACTCATATCCTTGGTCTTGCGATTCTCTGCAATCCAATTCGATTTGATCTTCTAAGTACTTCAACCAGTTCATTTGGAATCCTTCTACGCATTTTCTTGTGAGATCAACTACAAACCCAGATACTTGCATCGGTCTGTTCTTGCGGACTAAATTTCTTGCAATCATCTAACAGGCGAGGTGCACTATGCCATTGTCAATAAAGGTTACCTTGTAAGCTCTTGCACCTTTTCCAACATTTCCATAGGCCTCTTTAATCCTCTATGAAAGGGCGCGATCCACGGTCTTTCCAGGGTAATAGTCTTGTGGGTCAGGGCCCTGCATGCTCAGCCTGATGATCTGATTGATCAACACTGGATCAATCGTTATATGCCAGTTCAAACAGAGATATCCTCCATGGTATCTTTCCAATAGCAATTTTACTCAAGCGTTCACCTCCTAGTGCCTGCCAAAGTGTGGAATCTTCATTACATTAAGTAAGGTGGACTACGCGAGGTTCATCGTCCATTGCTGAGGGATGATCTTGGAATTATTCCCCTTTTTCATCGTCAGATACTTGTGCGGGGCAAGCATACTGTAGGCTTTTCGGTCACCAAGGTTCAAGTCGCAAAACTTCAATGCCGCGAGCTTGGTTTGCTCAGTGTGAACTGTGTGCACTCCCTTCAGTAGGTACGCAGTGATCATAGGATAGTTTCTAATCTCAGGGCACACTGTCACGGTTGATTTCACCTTATAGAGGAGGTATGTAAGAGGGCAAGATGCTCGGGATCCATTTAGCATTCACGATGTTAGCTCTATGTTTAGTACATTTCTTGGTGGTTTTTCGGGATGGTCCAGCTCGAGCAATGGATGGAGAAGCTGCTACTCCTCTTGACGACGAGGCTTGGACTCTAGTGGACATTCCTCTTTCTGACATAACTCTTTTGGTTCTTAAGCTAGCATGTACTTCTCTCACCAATTCGTCTGTTGCGCTAATCTCGTCGGACATGTAAGCTAAGGATCACTTTCTCAGGTTGTCAATGGGATGAAGGTACCATTATCGAGTAGAGAGAAAGGTAGGGTAGTCACTATTCCACAATGCGGGTATTCTGTGAGCTCAAGTTCTCAATTGGCAAAAGTGTCTTTTGGGCATGGTGCGACAGAATAAGTAAGTAAAGTTGTAACAGACTGCTTGCAATGGATAGGAGGGTCCATTAACTCTTGATCTAACCATTATGGCGTAGTCTAACGGTCAGGTCATAACTTACTTTCGAGCCGTTCGAGCCATAAGCGGAACGGGTATATCATCGTCTAATGAATATATTACTTCAACATGGCGAAGTGCCATATGTCATTGTTCTGCTATCCCGGCGAAGCTCAAATTCAACATGTTTTCCTTCTACGGGGTTTCTTCTCGAATGTTCTATAATTTCTCCAACTTCTCTTTCTTCTACATGAGTTTTCTAGCCTTCTTCCCAATGAGCTTCGTCTCTGTCATCCTTTTTTCATTTTGATTCTTTTCTTCTCTTGGCATTGTAACTTCGCAGTGCTGAGATTCTTTCTTCAGATCCACGGGTATTACTTGTCCAACATATTTTTCGGTCCTCTAGGGTTCTTCTAGCATTCTGTCAACTTTGTCATCCAAGTTCCTGGGGTCAAGAACCCTTGATCTGTTCTCCCGTTCTTCAATAAATTGTGCGATCCTTCTATTCATGAAGTCTCTTAACTCTTGTCTCTATTGTTCTAGGTCCTTTTCTGCTTCCTATTTTCTAGCCTGATCTTTCTCAATCCAAGGTTTACCAAGTAACATAGTAAACGGGGCACTATCCTCCACGAATTTAACAATCTCAAAATCTTCTTCTGTCGAAGCTCCATTAGCATTCATAGATATCTGAGTGAGCTTTCCACATAGGTTTACCAGCTTTCCTCTAAATAACCCTATTCCTCCTAATGAAGGGGTCATGTCAGGTCTTCCTATAGATTTCTAGGTTCCTTCTGTCATAATGTTCACATGTGTTTCTTCATCCAAAACACAGTCAATGTCGAAGTCTCCTATTCTCACTTCGATCTGTTCTTTCTTCTTGAAGATTTCTAATAAGCTGAGGTCTCTATGATTGTTAAGGGTTTCTTGCATTTTCATCAATACTTTCTCTAATTTTTTATGGGGTTCTTCTATAATCTAAGTCTCTGGATCTCCTGCCTGCTCTATATTCAGCTCTATATTTAGCTTTATAAATCTAATAGAAATTAAGTTGTCAACAAGAGAAAAAAACTCACCAAAGTCAATTTTCTCTACTCGAGAATAACCTTTTGATACTAACCAAGATTTATATTTCTCCACTTTGCCTTTTGCATTCAACTTCTTCTTAAACACCCATTTGATGCCAATGGGATTTATTCTAGTAGGAAAATCCACTAGATCCTTCGAGGCTCCCATATTAGTGTACAATACATGGGACCAAACTCACAAATAACATACCCAACATTCTCTCACTTATTTTTTTCTTTGCATACAGGGGGTTAAAATATTACATAGTAAACAATCCAGGGTAGTAATTCCCATAAATCCTTTACACCTGTACTACCCCATTTTTGAGTCCCTAGATTAAATAATGTATTTTGTTTTATGAAAGGTTGGAGCGCCCAAACAATTAAAAGAGGACGAAGTGCCTAGGAAATGTAATTATTTGTTCATTATTAATAATAAAATAAATCACTAGATT
>CBVK0100484535.1:0-20481 GCA_900067695.1 Picea abies
TCTTGGGGAAGGCCATGTGGTTCTTTATTTCCAAGTAAATATATAATCACATGTTTGGGATGTTTGGGGGTTCACACTCTCCATTCACTCTTTGACTTATGAATCCTCATTCATCCTTGATCTTGGCTGGGGAAAAAAATGAATTGTTGGGAAAAGATCCATTGTTTATTGGCATTAGTAATTGTTGGTGTATTCCAACCATGATTTGATGTATGTATTCCTTAGATGCATTGGCATGTACTAAATTTTATTCACAGTTGCAAATCCTAAGAGTTCCAAAATGCAGATTCTTGACTAGATGCACTGGAGCATTGGAAATAAGTGGACATCTTGAGGGACTACGTGGAAATGAAGGGGATTCATTATATTTGTGTGGTGCAAGATGGAGAGAAGAGAGATGGTGTACTTTGGATTGTTGTGTGTTGAGAAACCTATGAGATATTAAATGTCAATTGCTTTGGGAAGTTGAGTGTCATCTAGGAACCTATCCTGATGGATTCATAGCCTTGGATCGAGGGTGAATTGTTGTTGATATTTGGAACAAAAACTTCTATGGCTGGGTGGAATGTCCTTGGTTTGCAGCCAGTTGGTGATAGGTTTTATTAAAGATAAGTGCTCTCTACCATGTTTTTCTATGCTTGTATGTTTATTTCCGCTATGTATTAATTATTCCTTTGGTATTTGTATTTGTAATATGCATTCTTGTTGGTTATTTCTGTGCATGGGATGTTTAAATATTATTTTATGATGTAGCATGGATCTTGATTATTGCATGTGAGTCTTTCGTGGTTCTTTTTCAATTAAATGTTATCATAATTTGAAATCAGTTTTGAAGTGTGTTTTTGGAGTAGCGTGTCCAACTTGTGGGTGGATGGGTATGTTACAAATTGGTATCGGAGCTCAAGGATCAACTCTGAGCTTGTATGGGCTAAGAACTAGTGCAAATTTGGGTAAAAAATAATTGTTACATATTTGTTTTTGACAAATTAGGGGAAAAATATAGAAAGACCCAAAGAGACAGAAAATGCACAGGCGAATTCAAGAGAAAGAGTCATGAGTTTGGGTTTGAGGAAAGACTTGGAGAAATCCTTGAAATGGTTAAGTCTCAAATCAAACTATTTTCCTGTAGAAATCCTATGTTTTGAGTTGGGATGAATTGCAGTTGTTGATTTGGCATAGAGAATAGATCCCCTCCCTTCGTCATGGTGCACAGTTGTTGAAGTGTTCGAGTTTAAGGACCTGTATGGAAGTTTGACGACATAGAATACTTAGAGTCATCAATGACCATTGATTCAGTGTGGCAAGATCATCCTGGCTGTTGATTGGAGTATGAGGTCATCAAAATGTTCTATATCTAGGTTGTGATGGGAATCCCATGGGATTAGTTTCAAAGCAATGAGTATCATTGATCTATCAAGGTGTACTCAGAGAAGCAATTTGGATCGTTGTTTGGAGTGGGGTCATTGGATTCTGATGGTCAGAGTAGCCTCAAATGCTCAACGTAGAGGAATTATAATGGGGAAGGCTCCGAGAGGAAACCTGGATCATATATTTGCATGAACCAGGAAATAATCTCAACCATATATTGACATAGGATCATGTTAAGTGAGGCTAAGAAGAAGAGCGACGACATGCTGAGGCGTAGTGCCATCGATCCTAAAGGAGGACATGTCACAAACTATAACTCGTAGAAAGGTTCGAGTGTGGGTTAATCGGTTTAAATCTTGGGAACACGTTAAAAAATACTAACCCTTAGATCTATAAGTTGAGAGATCTCAATCATTCATCGAAAGGGTGCTGGTTAGAGTGAGTGGTGGTCTTGATGGGGGAATACATTCTGATGGGGAGTACTCCGAGGAATAATCTAGATCGTTGATCGGAGGGTGGGAGTGACGAATGAAAATAGTTGATATTTTATGGGATCCACATGGTCGAGTAAGAATAGGGAAAGGGCATGGATGTTAATCTTCAAGCGAGTTAATAACACCGATGAAATCAAATCAGTTGATTTCCTAACTCCTAGGAACATCAGACCTGTTAAGGGATGCTATCGTACTGAGGCTATCAAAGTGGGATGGGAAGTCAAGTGAAGATTCACTCTAATGGAGAGACTCTGATGATGAATAAAGGCTCCAATTATTTCAGAGCTATTGATTTGGAAGGTTTTCAATAGGGAGTCCAACAATGTTCGGACTACGATTTTCAGAGAATTCATGTAGCCAAATAATTGAAGTTTTTTGACAAAAAAGACTCCAAGGGAGAGTCCCAACAGGCCTGTGGAGTTATAGATACATATTGGAAAGGAAAATAAGATAAATGGCTCAGATTTCTTATGATTTGAGGTCGACGGTGCATATTGCACATAGGCAAAACTATTCCACAATTTCAAAAAAAAAAAAACGTCTAGATCCATTTTATTATTTTTTCCATAACTAGATAAAATTACATCATATTGGGATGAAACGTATGGGTTTTTTCTGTAGAGAGGAGATATAAAAAATTTCCAGGGAGATCCATTGTCCATTTATGCTTGAATTTGTCAGAAATTGCAAAATAATGATTTTTAAAGATCTAGGTCCAGATCATTGGTAGAGGTCCAAATTAAGATGAAAGCCTTGGAGAGATTCCAAAAAGAAAACACATAAATAACCCATGAAGGAACTAAATAAATTCTAAGTAGAATGAAGTGGAGATGCTGAAATAGGCCAAAATCCACTATTTCGGGCCACTTTTTTGGGATTTTTGAGATTTTCATAGCAGAAAAAGTGACCCTAGATCAAAAAACTAGAAAATTTTATTTACTCAACATTTTATATACTCATAAATACATACAACTTTGGTATAGGGAATTTTTTCTAGAAGTGCACATACTGAGAAATAGCCAGTTTTGCTAAAAAATCTACTTTGAAAAAAAAAGGTAAAAGGGACAAAGTTGCAGATTCCAGATTGCTGCAATTTTTGACTGGAGCATCTGCTTGAAAATTTGAGAGTTGTTATCAATTCCTTGCAATTATTACTATATATTTCTCATACAAATGCTTCTCTATTTCCTCACATATTTTCTTCTGCAGTTGACAGAAGTTGGCATTTCAATAAAATTACACCAGTGGAGAAAATGCACAAATGGCATGAAAGTGGCTTTTTAGAAAGCCACAAATTTCAGCTCAGATACCGGATTGGGGCTTGAGTATAGTCGTTGGAAATAGGATTCATAGGAGAATAAACTGGAATCATTATAATTTAGAGAATTATGATATAAATGTTCATAAATTGAGCAAGAAAAGGACATGTAGCATTAATTGACAAATTTTTATTATATGCATAATTCTAACAAAAAGGGTTGCTTGAACATTTTGCAGAGTTAGGGGATATAAAAATATTATTTCAAGATAAGAATTCATATTTGGGACATGGAGGAAGAAGAGGGAGCCTTCAGTCATGATAAATAAGCCAAAGGTCAAAATATCAGTGTTGGTAATGTAGAGATAGAATCAAATGGGCACATGAGTAGAGGGGAACAAGAAACATTAATAATGACTATGAGAAGCCTAAAAATAGAAGGGAAGAGCTACAAAGAATATAATGAGAGGTTGATGAGAGAAAAAAATCAAATAAATTTTCAAGTGATGGAAATCCGAAATCAATTGCATAGGAAAGAAAAGAATCAATCAGACTTAAGGAAGGAGCAACAGATAAGACATTATGAAAGAATAGATAACTACAAAAGAGTTGGTCATTCAAGGAGTGCCAATAGAAATCATAGACATCACTCACCTCCTTAGTTATCAAGGAAATTTTATATATGTGAAAACTCCATAAGCCGTCCATAAGTTTCTCCTATTAAACACCAAAGAAGAAGACATGAAATGGATAGTTTGCAAGGAGAGATAAGGAAACTCAAGACACCACACTTTGATGGTGAAACAAAAAGGGAAGATGATGTCGAAGCATGGTTTCTTGGAATTAGGAAGTATTTTCAGTTGCACAACTACTCATCTAACCTAGAAGCTAGAATTTTTGCTGATCCAGGAGGATCTCGGTGGCCACCCACCTTGTTCAATTGGCTCAATTTGTTTTTGGAAACTTATTATTTTTAGCAGCTTTTCGGTTCCTAAACTTCCGGGGCCATTTAGAGGGCCTAAACAATGTTTTTTCATTATCAGACACCTCAATGATATCCTAAGAATCTGATTGATCCCCCTAAATGAATCTCCTTGTCAATACCTTTCCAACAAGCTATCGTGCACCCTAAACCAAGATCGTATGGAAAAGTTATGGCCCAGGGAAGTTGATGTACTAACTTACCCCAATGAGACCCACATGGATTTTGGCGCTTCACTTCCTAGGGTTAGGTTTTTGGATGCATATGGTTTTGGAAT
The DNA here is from genome assembly GCA_900067695.1 of Picea abies. NCBI lineage: Eukaryota > Viridiplantae > Streptophyta > Pinopsida > Pinales > Pinaceae > Picea > Picea abies. The sequence goes on from CBVK0100484535.1 coordinate 4,380, forward strand.
TCATGCTTATTGTAAAAATTCCTTCAGAGCCTCATTGTACTCATCTTCTTGCGAATGAGCATAGCTGTCACATCTCTTCTTAGAGATAAGTTGCCACCATTCTAGTAAGCTTGTTTTTAGTCTGCATTTTACAGTTTTCATCATATTTCTTATTTAATAGAAACCAAGTTATACTATATATCTATTATTGTTCACTGTGTCTCTTTGTTAATATTATAAATCTTTGGTTTCATTTCGTTCTACTCATAAATATGGATCAGTGGTATCAGAGCGGTCTGCTCCTTGTCATTTTTTTAATGCATGTCCCCGATGTGGTCAGGGTATAGAGAGTTGGGTCTCAAGATTGTTTCTCTTGAGGAAAACTTCTCTCGCATGCCCAAGAAACCATCCATGGTAGGAGAAAATAAATATGACGGGACAAGATATCCTTTCAAAATGTTGCTCGAGGAAGCCCTTGAGAAACAAATGAACGATATGATGAACAACTTTGAACAAATCCTTCGATGGCTACCAACAAGCGATGCATCCACCTCAAGCGGAAGAGCCATGCTCTTCAAGGTATATATAAACTTTTATATTCCTATATTTGAAGGTCAAATAGATGCTGATGGCACAGATAAATGGTTAAACCTTCTAGAAGGGTATTTTTCTATCCACAACTTTTCCGGTAGAGAAAAGATTATGTTTGCGCTCCTCAAGGTCGTCCCCCATGTCAAAGATTGGTGGGAGAATTTTTGTGAGAAAAAGGAAATAGAGGGATCCATATTATTTGTAATTGCACCCACTTTGGGTTCCTTCAAAGATTATATTAAGGAACAATACTACCCTATTAGAAGTTATGATGACTTGTATACAAGATGGACCACATTGCGGCAGGAAAGAGACCAAATAGTGCTAGAGTTCACTAATGTCTTCCATACCTTTCACACCAAGCTCGATATCAAATATTCTGAGTGACATCTAGTGCTCAAGTACCACGATGGTCTGCATAGATACATCCAAACATAAATGGAGTTTTTGGACATCTCATCCTTGGGTGCAGCCTATTGATATGTCATCAAAATCGAGCATAAGCTGAATCAAAAGCCACGACAGTTTGAGTCTGGGAACACGTCACAATAGAATAAGAGAAAGGGACTCCCCAAACCATAGAATAAAGGATATAGTAAATATGGGCAACCTCGGGACAACCATTCCTAGTTGCAAGAAAAGAAGGAAAATGGGAAGACAAAGAAAGATACTGGGAAGTGGTGCAACTTCCATAAGAGCCCCTGGCATCACACTCCTAATTGCTGCTCAAAGAAGTCATTGATGGCTGAGGTAAAAGCCTCTGAATCATATGTGGGTTTTGAATCTGAGTGAGAACTAGAAAATGGGAGACATATCATTAATGCAGAACCTAGTGCCATCGTTGCTACCACCAAGATCCATCCCGGTGAACCTTATGGGACAGAGGAAGGAGAGCACCTCTTTCATTCACAGATGTGGGTAAAAATAACTCCACTTCACTTCATCATTGATAATGGTATCCAGAAGAACCTCATCTTAGGATAGGTCATCAAGTGGCTAGCCCTGCCGAGAACACCTCACCCACAACCCTATACCGTCGGATGGCTCCGTCAAGGAAGCGATCTTTGTGTCAGCCAACAGTGTCACATGTCATATGAAATCAAGTTATTCAAAGATGAGCTATTGTGTGATCATGCTCCCATTGAAGTTTGTGATGTTCTTTTGGGCACATGAATAGGTAGGAGTGCCTATATCTTTAGTGAGATCAATTATTCCTCCTAGGATATATGCTAGCCAAGTTGCATTGGCTTCTTCACTTGTGAACCTACAAGTTGTTTTAAGGAGGTTTGGTATGATGCCTTGGTGGAGTTGTGTGATGGATGGGTGATAATTCCTTTTCAGAAGGCAATGGTTGATTTCAAGACTGTAGCAAATACATATTTGTAAATGGTAGGTTTGGTGGAGTGGTAGAGGGAATTGACTAGTGGTGGTGGAAACACTTCCCTCATAAAGAGAGTGTGTTAGCTTTTGGGGTTACTCTGAAAGTGTTTACACTATATTTTGGGGTGCTTCAGGAGACGTGGGGCACATGGTGTGTGATTAGCCCTTTGATTGATCCATGATGGAATTACATGTTTTAGGTGGATTACTCATTGGTTTCTAGACCTCATGTGGGTGTTTGATTGACATTCTTCCTTGGGGCATTGGATATTTTCAGACGACTTGTTGACATTCTACATGCTATCCACATGGAGGGTTTCTTTCTTGAAGAACACCCTACATTGGAGGAGGACCTATTATCATTTTGGAGGAGGGATTTGAGCCCTATATAATATTGGGATGTTTGCATGGAGTCTTGGAGTTGACTTGGAAATGCTTGGGTTGCGAAAGTGATTGTTGTAATGTCCCTTTCCAAATAGGAGCTCCAGAGAGGAGGCTTAATAGTCTAAACCGCCCCGTTAGACTATAGCTAGGGCTGGAAAATGGGTAAAAAGGGTTACTAGAGGTCACTCCAGTCAAAGGTGTTATCTTTGGAAAGTGACATTGAGCTAAAAGTGGTTAAAAGTGCTTTCAAGTCATTATGAGATAAAAATAGAACAGATGAGATAAAATGAGAAGTCAATAGTGAATAAGGTTTAGTAATGAATTAGGGTTTCAACAATCAATTAGGGTTTAAGAAAGCTATAAGAGAAGGGTCAGTGACATAATTCATCATTATGCATATTATGACTTGTCATTGAGGAGAGAGGCACATCTCAGGAGAGATAGTTCAATGGATTCCAAGAGGAAGACACCAGTTGTCTGATTTTAGTGTTGAGAGACACACCCTAGTCAATGGGAATATCACACAGGTATTCCATCATTCTTCAACTACGGTTACATAGGGTCCAACATTAAGGGCTCACTTATCCAGGGTGAGGGTGCCACTTCTGAGGAGGTTCAGTGGATTGACTTGTCCCATCTAGGGAGAGTTCAGAGATTCCCCTCTGACCCAGTTGAGAGGAAGGCAAGGCACATATTTTTCCTGGTTCCTTGTCATATTCCGACGGAGGAATCATATGGGGCACATTTTCCAGACTTGGAAGTGCAACACTTTTGGTAGACACATTCAAGGTTCCCAAGCGAGCATCAGATTAGATTCATGGAAACCCTTCTAACCCATTTCCCAGTAGGTTAGGGTGATCATTTTGAGATACTTCTCAGCCAATTCTGATGGTGGAATCACTATGGCACATTTTTCCAGAGAGGGAGGGGTGCATTCCCCCAGGGGGATCCATCCGGGGTCCAGACACACCAGGCAGAGGGGACAGACAGTCACCAGGATAGTTTCCAGGCATTTCTGAGAGATATAGCCACCAGAGTGAACTTTCCAGACTTGCAACAGTTGTCGTACGAGCTGGCATATCCACAACAGTTCTTCATCTCATTCATTGCATTCCACAACATTCTTCGGGTATCGGGTATTATTGTTTTATTTTCTTTTGTATTCTGGCTAAGATCCTTTTATCATTGATCTAGCCAAGTGATTCATTTTATTCATCCGCATGTGACATTTGTACTCCATGGAGATTTCATAATATAAGTTTTGTAGTCTTTTGTTTCCATTATTATTTGAAGGCTCATTTATATGTTGTAAACAATTAATCTTACACACACATTAGTAGAGTTTCCTAGACTAGCCAAGTCAGGAAAATTACAATTGTGCAGGCGGAATGGAATGAAGGAATGAATTTCCTAGGAGGTATGTTGGAGCATTGGAGACTTGCTTGTGGATTGTCAACACCTTGAATTTTGACATATGTCACTTGTAGAGGGAGTGGTTCACATGTGTGAACCTACTTATTTTATGTAGGTTGCTTGTAGTGGATTAGGTCCACTTATTATTGTAGAGATCCCTTCACTTATCATATAGACAGAGGAAGGAGAGAGTTATTCTTATCATCATCATTGTACTATTTTATTTGTACTTGTATTATAGGAGTAAGGTGCTAGTGTTCATGAGGAAACCCTAGGAGACATTATGAAGAGGAATGAGGACATATTTGTTGGAAGATTGCTCTTGTGAGATACCAGGGTTTGATCTTGGGTACAAGACATTGTAGATGATGATCTCATGATAATCAATACTTAGAGAGATTACATCTTATATTTCTTGGGTTAGAGATGTAGGAGGAGCGCTACTCTCTCTCTCTCTCTCGTTCATTCTTCATTGTACTTTATATCTCTTGTATTGAGGCACTAGGGTTTTTTGAGAATTATGGAAATATATGGTTAGGGTTTGATCCCTAAGAATGAATTGGATTTATGGTTTGTAGATAAACCCTAAGCTGTATTTGAGGAGGGGGAGAAGAGGAGACACCTTGCATGAGGCCAAGGAGGACTTGCTAGTGTGACTCTAGCTTGTTGGAGTATCATTGGTGGACCTAGGGTTTTTCATGTTCTTCCATAGGTTTTGGAGAGCTTGGAGGGTTATACCACCTTATATTAAGCTAAGAGTATGTACTTGAACTTCATATATTATCTATATATGTGAAGCTTTCATCCATCCAAAATTGTCCTATTGCATATTTAATTTTCAACTATCATTCTCTTCGTGGTTTGGTAATTTCCAACACTTATATATCTTGTTGATTTGGCATAAGTTGAGGTTGAAATTATTAAGGGTTGAACATTGATATTGAATACAATAGAACATAATTTACTGCTATAAATATTGTTGTCATAAAGTGACTTTCAGATCTAGTTTATGCATGATAAGATTGCCCTAGAATGTTGAAACTTGTGGCATAAGCTTGATATATTTTCTCTTGAATTTCCTAGTGGATTAGGATTGTTAACAAGTGAAATATAATCCATTGTTGCTATTTTTTTATTATATTTCATATCATCCCTAAGGATGTGAATTCTCAGGGACTCTCTGGGAAACTCTAGGAAAGAGGTAAAATTTCTGAAGTTGCATTAAAGCTTGAATTTTGGAAATTTCTACAGTTAATCTAGTAATGAGCCCTCATGCTGCTGCCCATAATAGTGTGTAACTCCTTAAGTGGGTACTTTCTTTCTGCTAGGAATGGGGAAGTTTCATGCCAATAATAGCCTGCTAATGGTGTGCCCTCATTGTTTTCATAATTCTATCATAAATCTGTCATAAATCTGCGACAAGTTTGCTACCAAATCTGGTCCATAAATAGTAGTGTAACTACTCTTCTAATGCACCATGCTCATATGTCAAAATTAGGAGGGTAAATACATCCTTCAAAGGGTATCGTATTGTATTTCAATAATAGGATATAACCCCTCTCTAATGTAATGTGCCCTCCATGAGTCAAAGATGAAATAGGAGTGTACCTCCTAGTGAATGCACCTTCATTACTTAACCAAGATTAGTCAATGTGCAATTGTTGAATGAGGCACCCTCTATCATGCAAATGCATGCTAAGCATAAGAAACTGAACCTGGCACATGTATTTTAAATAAGAATACAAATCTACAAGCATGCATCCACCTGTTGTAATTAACACAGAATCAAGGTCAAATTTGGCATGAAAGGAAACCCCCAACTTGGCCATAAACCAACCTATTGCACAACTAGAAAGAGGACAAAATCATTATTTTCTTGAAGGTTGTCCCTAGCACACAAGTAACAATTCCACAATATTGAGTAACCATTGGAAAATATCCCAAGAAAGGATGTTTAAAAGTAGGATCAACAACACATCTCTTCATGATGGAACACAAATTAGGGAAAAAAATACCATTCAACAATGCTACTTCCCTCAATGGTTTTTTCTTGAAAAATTCATAAGATTGATTCACAAGTTTTAGTAATTATTCTATAGTATCATGAACTTGATTTAGCTCAACATCAAAGACATTGGCAGGTAATTCAACCTCAATCATTATGTTCCAAGGTTCCCTTTGTAAATGCTCATAACCTAGCTTGCCCTAATTGTTTACCCCTAGATTAGATTTATGCCACCCTCCAAGGAACAATAAAATTCTTGTAAGATTGTGCACTATCCAAACATGTTAATATTTATAAGGTTCAATATATACTCCTTGGGTACTCATCAAGGCTATCTTCAAGATCAAAGCCTATAACATTAAAGTACCTAAAAATAGTCACCCATTGATTTGAGCTTATTGTGTAGTCCTTAGTTGTTTCCTTTGATACTTTCTTATATTCTCATAGAAATTAATAGACACATAGGTAATATCTTTAATTATTGGTAGTGTCTCAGGTTTTCCATACGCTACATGGGTGTTAAGACAAATAGCGCTCTTCATTTTTTTTGCAATCATTGCCTCCAAAGAAATTTGTTGTAACGTCATGATAGTTATGTTAGTACCTTAGCAAATAAAATATAGTCTCCCCATAAGAAATAACATTAAATATGTATGATTACATCATAAGCATAAATGAATTGATGTAATACTTGAACAACTCCTAAATCTGTTAGAGAGAAATCTATGTAATACTTGAACAACTCAGTAGAATGGCAAACAACTAAATTAATGACACAAAAAGCATAGGATTATTAGGGCTTCCAAGAAAATAAGCATGGGCTAGAAAACATTTGAAGAGGAAGATGCATAAACGAAGGGCGAAAAGTACTAAGGAATGAACGAATGAGAATTTGGTCGAGGGTGAGGTTTTAAGCATAGAAGCTTTGCCTGATGCCTATGCTCAGTAGAGTTTAAAGAGATGGTACTCAATGGATAGACCAAAAGAACCCGTTCCATCCCATCAAGTGAATAAGGGAATCATGTCATTGAGCAGGAGATTTGTGATGTTGTTGGCACTAAATATTACACCCTTGGAATCTTGGTGCCAACTTCAACATCTACATATAGCATAAGAGCATATGATTCAAGGTGAACTTTGTCATATCTGCATGCTCTAGTTTTGCTTCCTACTCATAATCTTGCAATACAAGTAAAGAAAGTGTTTGATTCAATTGCACAAATAGTAGGTTTATCAATAGGTTTGGTAGTTGGAAAAACTTCAATAATAGCTTATACTGCTCAATTCATTAAGCACCATAGGAATTCCATGCAAAATCATAGAAAGCCTCAGGGTATGGAGATGGTTACTTTAGGAATCTCTACGGATGTTTTGTAGCTACACTTTGATGTCTGATGGAACACATTTTTAGCTTGAGGGTTTCACACTAGAATATCTTTGATATTTGGTTGTTGATGAAACTGGTAGGATACTTAGAGAATAATATTATACTGGCTACCTAATGTACTCAATGTTACACAATCAAATCAATGTGGAACTGATGGAGCTACATGGAAAGAGAAGAGATAAGAACAATTACATAAGTTTTATATCAGGACTTGTGTAGTAGACATAAAGATGAGAAATTTGTCATTTCATTGCAAGGTGAAGGTTGTGTCACATAAGCGCAGAGTTCAACATTCACCTTTCCACTTCACAAATATATTTGAAGATTGTGTCCCTGAGATACCTATTATAATATTTATGGAAGAACTATTATGATTGATGAAGCGTGATGAATATAAGCCTCGAGACTAGGACCTTCAAATATAAGAAAGAGAATTGAAGCACATTGAAAAGTTTGAATCATTACAAGTCCTAATGTTTCACTATCAACAATATAAGAGCCTCCAATAATTATGGGTTTTTTAACCAATTTGAAGGAACTTGATGTAAACTTCAATGAACTAGTATCTATACCATAGAGTTTGTGCCTTAGCCCCAATCTCGTTAAGTTGAATGCTAATAGTGATTTCACTGACTTACAAAATCTCCCATGATCTATTTAAAATCTTGAGATGCTTGAGGAATTAGATATAAACAATAATCAAATAAATGCCCTACCCACCTCACTCTTTTCCTATGCTTACAAACCTTCAAATTTTACATGCTAAAGAAACATCGTTGGAAATATCAACAATACATAGAGTTAAAATAGGACCTAAGGTTGTTGCATAGTTTATGATTGATTATGCAATGATAAATGAGACTAGGCCAACCCTTGAGGGTTAGCTCAAGTGGTCACGAGCTAGACATGTGATCTCTCCCCCAAAATTAGGGAGGTCATGGTTTCAACTCTCTTGATCCCCTTGGGGTTAGGCTCTGTAATCAAGGCTGATAGGTTACCCCATTTACCATCCATGGATCATGGGGAAGTAATAAGAGGATTTTCCGTGAGGTGTTTTCCTTGGGAAAAAAATGAGACTAGGCCAAAGGGAAATTGGTCAATTCTTTTCTTATATTTGAAAACAACGCTTTTGTGGGCCTTTTGGGGTCTAACTTTGAGTTATTGCAGTAAGAAAAGAGCAATGGTTCTTATGAATATTACTATTGGGCTTACCTATGTATTATTATGCTTGATTCAACCTATACTAATAAATTTTGTAGCAAACCTATGTGTATTTCTTAGTGAGATCGGAAGAGCGGTGAACTTTGTCATATCTGCATGCTCTAGTTTTGCTTCCTACTCATAATATTGCAATACAAGTAAAGAAAGTGTTTGATTCAATTGCACAAATAGTGGGTTTATCAATAGGTTTGGTAGTTGGAAAAACTTCAATAATAGCGTATACTGCTCAATTCATTAAGCACCATAGGAATTCCATGCAAAATCATAGCAAGCCCGAGGGTATGGAGATGGTTACTTTAGGAATCTCTACGGATGTTTTGTAGCTACACTTTGATGTCTGATGGAACACATTTCTAGCTTGAGGGTTTCACACTAGAATATCTTTGATATTTGGTTGTTGATTCTAGCTTGAGGGTTTCACACTAGAATATCTTTGATATTTGGTTGTTGACGAAACTGGTAGGATACTTAGAGAATAATATTATACTGGCTACCTAATGTACTCAATGTTACACAATCAAATCAATGTGGAACTGATGGAGCTACATGGAAAGAGAAGAGAGAAGAACAATTACATAAGTTTTATATTAGGACTTGTGTAGTAGACATAAAGATGAGAAATTTTTCATTTCATTGCAAGGTGAAGGTTGTGTCACATAAGCGCAGAGTTCGACATTCACTTTTCAACTTCACAAATATATTTGAAGATAGTGTCCATGAGATACCTATTATAATATTTATGGAAGAACTATTATGATTGATGAAGCGTGATGAATATAAGCCTCGGGACTAGGACCTTCAAATATAAGAAATAGAATTGAAGAACATTGAAAAGTTTGAATCATTACAAGTCCTAATGTTTCACTATCAACAATATAAGAGCCTCCAATAATTATGGGTTTTTTAACCAATTTGAAGGAACTTGATGTAAACTTCAATGAACTAGTATCTATACCATAGAGTTTGTGCCTTAGCCCCAATCTCGTTAAGTTGAATGCTAATAGTGATTTCACTGACTTACAAAATCTCCCATGATCTATTTAAAATCTTGAGATGCTTGAGGAATTAGATATAAACAATAATCAAATAAATGCCCTACCTGCCTGACTCTTTTCCTATGCTTACAAACCTTCAAATTTTACGTGCTAAAGAAACATCGTTGGAAATACCAACAATACATAGAGTTAAAATAGGAGCTAAGGTTGTTGCATAGTTTATGATTGATTATGTAATGATAAATGAGACTAGGCCAACCCTCGAGGGTTAGCTGAAGTGGTCACGAGCTAGACATGTGATCTCTCCCCCAAAATTAGGGAGGTCATGGTTTCAACTCTCTTGATCCCCTTGGGGTTAGGCTCTGTAATCAAGGCTGATAGGTTACCCCATTTACCATCCATGGATCATGGGGAAGTAATAAGAGGATTTTCCGTGAGGTGTTTTCCTTGGGAAAAAAATGAGACTAGGCCAAAGGGAAATTGGTCAATTCTTTTCTTATATTTGAAAACAATGCTTTTGTGGGCCTTTTGGGGTCTAACTTTGAGTTATTGCAGTAAGAAAAGAGAAATGGTTCTTTTGAATATTACTATTGGGCTTACCTATGTATTATTAGGCTTGAGTCAACCTATACTAATAAATTTTGTAGCAAACCTATGTGTATTTCTTAGAATAACAAGTATTTATTTATGTCTTATAGTGTTGCTTTCATTAATAAAGCATATTTCTCTTTTGTAAATAAAAGGTGTTGCTTATGGTTTGTTGACTCACTGACTTTTAGAAACAAAGGTTCCTTCTTTTAGTGTTGCTAGGAAGCAAAGGTGGGAGTCACTCTTTTAAAGGAGAATTAACTAAAAGAAGAGCATCCTCACCAACATGCATATGAGTTGATGGAGAGCACACTACTTCTGGCTTTTTTAAAATTGATATGGGTAGTAGTAGTGCGCTTTTCTCGTGGATATTTTAAGGTAGTTTCATGTTATTCTTAGCCAACATTTAAAACACTACTTTTGTTTGTGTTAAGTTCAATGAGCAGAAAGAGAAAGGTGCGACAATTCTAGGACAATTTTCCATGGTTTAAAGAACTAGTTTAGAGGGGTTATTCTTAGTTGTTTAGAGCACCTTCCTATTGTGCTTATTTTGACATGAATCTGATCTAATTATGGCTATGATTTACCCCACATTTACACATTCTTAAACACCACATTTGAGGAGCAATTACTCATTGTTGGGCACTCAAGTTGATGGTTGTTTGGGCTTTTTGGAGAGCATGTTTTCCACTTTGAATAGAACTATTCTAGTCAAGATGAGGGAACCCCATTTGAGGATATACTTGGAATTACCCATTAGTTATTGTCAGCATACAAGAGTTCCATAATGGAGGGGTTACGCACCACCTACAGTCTATTTTTAGTAGAAGGAAGTGCTAGACCTTGTAGGCCCTTAAAATGTTGCTCGACAACAAACCATGGAAGTTTCCATTGTTGAACAATAAATTGTTGCCAAATAATATTTCAGGTAATGTGTTAAAAAAAAATAAAAAATATTCAGATGTATGAACAAGCTAACCTTGTACAGTGGAAAAAATAAGAAATAAACACTCCATAATAATCACAAAACAATGGGAAAACCACAAACTAAAAATATCTTTATCCATTTGAGGACCAAGACAATGGAAAAAACATTGTCATTCATTAAAAAGTTGACCAATTACAAAGAATTACAAAGAAATGAAAGGAAAAACGTAATGTCCATACCTTGGACATTTCAACCCATTTGTTATCTATGAATTCGAATGAGGCTGCAATTTTCCATGATTAAATATCATCTATTCTTTTGTCTGCAAGAAGTATATTATATACTCGTGATTGTCAAGGACCTTGGTGATCACATCAACCCACCACCAATCATTCTCATTAGCATCAACTTCCTCATACAGATTAAACTAGTCTTTGCTTTGACCACACCCACTCACTACCCATCATTTTCATGAGCATCAACTTCCTCATACAGATTAAATTTGTCTTTACTCTTCTCTAGAGGGCTTGGATTTGTGTGATATTTATCTACTTTCTCCCTCGGCTGTTTTGTTTCATCGTCAACACTCATAAGGTCCGTGTACTCCACTATGAACCCTGCTAGAACCCTGCCCCTGTTTTTTACATACTCCACTATGAACCTTTCCCCTTGTTTTTTTACAAGTCTTGCATAGAACCAGGCCTGTCTAAACCCCTCTTCATCAGTGGAAACCTCTACCAGGTCACCGTTGCTCAGCTTCATTTTTTCCTCCTTACTAAAATAAACTCTACAAGATCAAGGTGGGCTCCCTCTTTTGCACAATTTTCTCACTCAATGCTTCACTAGCGTAGGAAAGAGAATTAGGCATTTTCTCACTCAATGCTTCACCAGCATAGAAAACAGACAACAAATCAATGATGGGTAGGTACCATGACATGATGAGTATAATTCATGAGTCTTGTCGATTTTGAGGCTGTAATGTGCTCTATTAATTACTTACTGTGAACAACACTGGGAAACAACCATCATTTGCTCAGATTAACAACATTTGTTATGTTTTCAGAGTGTTTGAAGATGGTAAGCAACACTCTGTTTTTTCAGATTAACCTCCAGCATCGAATTCCATCTCTGGTGGCATCGAATTCCATCTTTGGTGGCATGCAATGCCTTCATTCACATGTAATGTCTTCAAGCAAAGCCAAGCCTTAAGGAAAGAAACACTTAAATTAAACGAAAAGAGGCCCAATAACGCCAGCTAAAATTTTGTATAGACCATGGTGCCCGATCAGAAGAATTCTTGATATCAGAGCAACAAAAAATAAATTGTAGTGATAATCATTTCTTCCCCAACGATCTTGCCCAAAACATACAGTGCAGTAGAATGCTCCCGCAAAGCTGTGGCTACAAAAGTTCAATCAACAAGCAGTTTTTTGTAAGAATGCTCGAGAGCCAACAGAACCAATCCATCGAGGAAATCAAGGCTTCAAGACGAACAATCGGAGCCAACCAAAATTGAAAGAATTCTTGATTTCAAAGCAACAAAAGAACGCTAAACATAATCTCAATCAACAAAAGTGCTAAAAGAATCCATGACTACAAAATCCCATAAAGCATCCACGACTACAAAAGCCCAAAAAAGCATCCACGACTGCATCTGACACTTTGCCAGCAAGAAACTCCATTACCACTAAATCATATAACTAATATTATTATTATGAGAAATCAATAATTTATAAATGCATTGATAATAATATAGTTTTTAATAAAATAAAATTAGATTATAAATTGTAAATGCTTTGATAATAATATAGTTTTTAATAAAACAAAATTAGATTATTTTTATTTGTATGATTGAATTGAGAAGTACACTTTACATTTCCTAATTTAAAAATTGTAAATGCTTTGATAATAATATAGTTTTTAATAAAATAAAATAAGATTTTTTTTTGTTTGATTGCATTGAGAAGTACATTATATATTTCATATTATTGAAATATGTAATGTTTTAATATATGTATTTAAAATAATAATAATAAAGACCTCAGCGGGATGTTATGATTAATAACCGAGAGGGTGGAGGTTAGAGCATCTAGCATCTTGAGCCCCCAAAAGAGCACATGGAGATGGCCTTATATTTCCTCCATGGTCTGAGCATTTGCCACAATGGACTTCTAAAGCATGTGAAGAGTTTAATGCCACTGCTTCACAGTATTGTCGGAGAAATGGGGAATTAATCTAGGCACGCTTCAGTTGTAATGGCAATAAATCTATACCATCTATAATGTAATTGTGAAATGACCTCAAAGTGGGACGATGATCATTTTCTTAATGACAAATCACCCCTCGCTCGTAGTAACATTCGTATCAATTGGCTATGATTTAGATGTTTGAATTTCTACCTTTCAGAGGTTGTTGGCATATAAATGGGCACCATATCACGTGTCCGTGAATGCGATCTCTCTCAAAGGGGAAGGGGTTCTCACCGATGAACGAGTAAGTAGACAGAAGGAACAAATCTCTCTATCAAGGCTCCAAAGAGAGCTATTGTGGCTTCACCTGCCCAAAATGCAGAAGCAACCAATGATTCATCCATGTAGGAGGTAGCTCTCACTTGGGGGTCCATAGTTGAATGGCTAGACGCAGAAGGAGAGTCCTTGGGTTTTGATGCTCAACCCAACCTTGCTCTAATGGCGATGAACATGGTACAACACTCCATTCTGGATGGCCCTAATGATTTTCATGCTTGAAATCATCCCTACAGTTGCCCTCACTCTACGTCGATGACCTAGAGAAATGTCAACTCTCCAAGCAATTTCAGTTCAAAGGAGGAATACATGCAACTTATTTTTGAGACTTGCAGTGAAGTGGCCGATTTGAAATACAAAATTGAACAACTGGATCAGATAATTTCATTGTTGGTGGCTCTGCATGCTCTCCCAACTCTCTAGAGGACTGCATCGACTTTGTCTTCCCAAGACACCAACATCTTGAACATGCCTATTCTTCTATCATCAAGTAGCAAAGTCTCTTTTCTGGATGGCTAGGCTTCGCCTCTGGGCTAGTAGTGGTTTCTGCTTTCTAAATATTTTTACTTTTAGTTTTATAGATCTAGCGTTAGCCTTAAATAAGAATACAGTTTTGACAATACCACCTTTTCATAAAGACTATAGCTCCTCTGAATTTCAGTTGTTATATTTTTTGACCCCACAAATTTGTTCATACATTGAACTCTTTTGGAGTTGAGTTGGTTTCCTCTCATGGCAACTTAGACTATAGCTGACTTGGTTTCCTCTCATGGCAACTGAGACTCCAACAAACTATATGTGTAAACTTATTATTGTATAGCTAATAATATAATGTTTTCTTTCTAAATAATAATAATAATAATAAATAACAAATATTAAACATTTTTTTTTTTTTACCATATATTAAAATGTAATATTTATGTTTAATATTCATATAAAATAGTATAAATTAATTTAATATAATATTTATAAATAAAAGATATGTGAAATATTTGTACTTCTATATTAGAATATATAAAAAAATATTTTTTTTTAATAAAAAATTAAGAAAAAAATATTAACATTAATCAATACACATATCTAATGGTTCCAAATGTTCACTTACCTTATTCACTTATACGAATGTATTGAAACTAAAAAGCACACAAACAAACATAAATGAGGAAAAATCATGAATATACTCATCAAAAGCGGGATCATATTCATCACCAAGTGGTTACTATAAAAATTTTATAATAATTATGAATATGGATAAAAATATTTTGAGTTGGTGTTATAATGTTAACTATAATTTGTTATAGGAATATGGTCTAGTTTTATAATTTGTTATAGGAATATGGTCTAGTTTTATAATTTGTTATAGGAATATGGTCTAGTTTTATATATGACTCATGGTTACTGTGAAGTAAATAAATATTTTTAGCAATTTGTAGTAGAGATTAGTGGAAGAATTTATACATTTTTTCCTTTTCAATATTTGTTAGATATTTTTAGTGTTTTAGTTAAAGTGGTCAATAAAAATATGTTGATTTACTTTTACATGAACATTTTTTTATATAATGACTTTTGGCAAAACAGATTTTTATTTGAAATTGCAACCCTATTTTATTGTCAATTAATTATGAATTACACTGCAAACATTGAAAGAGTAACTAGAGAAGCACAACTAATTAGCATGGTACGTAGTATGGTCTTTCACCAATCTTCTTAACATATAGATCCTTAACTTCAAGACGAAGAAATATTTCAAAATTGTCCTAAAGTATTCCCTAATTTTATAGACACCCTGAATAACACCTTCCTCTCCTATAATGAAGCATATTCTCATAGTTGTTTAAACAAAAAGGTTCTAAGTGAGCGTGCCAAAACATTAATGATCACAGGGATGTAGTGCATTAAGAGGTTGGTGCTTCGAACACTAGAACCCATTCCATTGGAAGCACCCTATGCACCATCCCCAACATTAAACCTAGAAACTTCATATTCATCTACAATGCATTATTATAAACTTATTCTTTGATCCATATTTAACTTTGGATCTATTAATTGTGAAAAGGATAAAAAAGACTTTGGTTGTCTTATCTTGCTTCCTTTGGCTATTGGCATTGGTGTTGCATTGCTAGATCTACATCGAGGACTTGCATTAGGGACATAGTTTGTTTCTATCCCCACCATAGGATATAGTAGATATTTTTGGGAAATACTATGAAACCCTACCTCTTAATCTTGTGCCTAATACTCCTAGTGCTTTAGTCGAAGTGGTCGAGTTATTGTGAGCATATGTTGATTAGGTTTAACATGATCATTTTTGTTTTGTAATGTTTTTTTGTAAAATGGGTCCTTACTTGAAATTGCAACCCTATTTCATTATTTATTAATTGTGAATTATGATACAAACAATAGAAAAGAAACTAGGGAAGCACAACCAATAAGCATGGTATGTAGTCTAGTCTCCCACTATTATTCTTGACATATGGATCCTAAACTCTGAACCTATGGAGAAATATTTCAAAATTGTCCTAAAGTACTCCTCGATATTTATGAGTATCTTAAATGGAACATTCCTCTCATAGAACGATGCATATTCCTAAAATTGTTTAATCAACTATCCTCTGGTTCGATGACATATTGAATGGTGCCTCTAATTTTCTATCTTGGAAGGTTACGATTACTCTCTTGTTGGAAGAGAATGATCTCTAAAATATC
>CBVK0100484566.1:0-14131 GCA_900067695.1 Picea abies
TTTTAGTTAGTTTAGTTTGTTTTATTTGTTTTAGTTAGATTAGTTAGTTTAGATTAGTTTCTCTTTGGTTTTCCTAGGACCTTAGATCGGCTAACGGAGCCGCTAAACCCGTCAGGGTGGTTCATTCCAAACAGCTTGGGTTATTAGACAACCCCGGACCGGCTCCACTCTCTCAGTTGACGGACGGTCAGTTTCGCCCGTCAACAATATGCTTTTTAAATTTCTGACTTAACCTGTCATCGATGCTAACAAAAATAATATCATCAGCATAAAGTTCAATTAATAAAATACTATCTTGAGTTACCTTGATGTAGAGGTTGTTGTCTACACTTCATGTGTCCAAAAAATATATATGTCAATTTGGAATCCATTAGCATTGTTCGATCCATTTCCTGTGTAATTATCATCCATTATGATAATGTTTTTTTTGTCTCTTAACCACTCTTTGAACCAATCTGTGAATCCATTCTCTCATCCACTATCATATATCTTTCCAACCCTGCTAAGTGTTCTTATGAATCCATCTCTATCCATAATGTCCAAGACTCTCGTGCACAATTGTCCATAATGTTGACCCATTTATCACTATAATATCATTAACTCTTCACTACTACAACTCATTAATCTATCAAACTATACTTCTGCTAACTGACTGCTTTGGATCTGTCTACTCAAAATGTGCAAGCTTCTCAAAGGATGGTTCTTTGGTCTGTCACAACTATCGCATAGACTCCCCCTGTCTAATATTCATATTACCTGGGAGTCTCTAAGACGGATGACTCAGAAAAATTCCTGCTTTGATGTGTATTCATCATCATCTTCATTGGTAGATTCATTATCTCTTTGAGATTCGACTTCTTTCTTTTTGTCTATAGATTCATCTTTCACTACAATGCCTGGAAGTAAAATCTCTTGAACCTATTCCTTATTTATCTGTCCTTCTTTCTTTCAGCCATTTTCCAAACCTTTCTGTATCTGACATCTTTATTTTTCTTTGTATATTTTTCTTCATCTCATTTTGTTGCCAATCTTGCGATCTCTGGGACCTGGTCTTTGTTCATCTATTCTTCATGTTTTCTTATCCATAATTTCCTATATCTGATATCAGTGTTCTCTTTCATGGAAGTATTGATCATGATTCTACAATCATGAGCTATGTGTCCATATTTATGACATTTGTAACATTCAATTTTACTTGGAGCCACATAAGTATTTCTTTCTTGAACATTTAGTTTATAATCCCTGCAATCTGCAACCTTATGTCCAAAATTAGTACAATAAAAACAATGACCATAAAATAAATTTGCATACCTAGGAGTAAATGATCTTCTTTGTGGTGTAGTCCTTCTGAATTTATGCCTTGACTGATCATGATCATGATTGAACCTTCTTTGTGGCTTGAACATGGATGGTCTTCTTGAAGATGTATCTTCAATAGTTTTCTTAGATTCCGGTTGACCATGATTCCTTCCTTTGAGTATTTCTGCATAACTCTTTCTATTTTATTCATTCTTATTTTCTAGCAACCTAGAGTGGTTCTCTTCATTCTCTATAACTGATGTGAATGTTTCTGTCTCTTCAACGTTCTTGTTGAGCTTGGCGATTTTACTTCTCAATGTGATGAATTCTTATTCAATCTTCTCAAACTCTTCTTCTTTCTTAAATATCTGAGACTTCATGAATTCTTCTATTATTTTAGCTTCTTCAAGCTGGATTTTTAATGTGATTATTTCTTCTTCAAGTCATTTCTCTTCTTGACCAAACTCTGCCTCAAAATGGTTTAAATCGTTCGCTCTTTCCTTAAGATGATCTGTCAATATCTTCTCATCTTCTCTCGCATTTCTGCTTCTTCCTTCCGTGTTGCTCTGTTGGCTTCCAAATACTTCTTTTGATATTCAATATTTTCTTCGATCTTTCTGGCCTCTTCTAGCTGAGTTCTTAATTTCTCGATGACTTGTTGAGCTTCTTCAAAAATGTGAACATTTTCCTTTTGGTTCATCAATTATTTCTTGAGTGACTTGTTTTCTTCTCTTTCTTTTCTTAGTTCGTCTAAATCACTAATCAATTCTTCTTCATAATTGTCTTCTCTTTCAATTAGTTTTTCTGTCTCATTTCCTTCATGGCATTCTATTTCAAGATGTCCACGGTTTTCACAATTAAAGAAAAACAACACACCTCTATTGATTATGTATTATTCATCTTCTGAATCTGTTTGATATGGTGAACATATTTCTTCTTGATCTGTACCTGCATCTTCTTCGGCATTTTATGAATCTGTGATGGGTGAAGAATATATGTCATGTAACTTATCCCAAATTTCTTTGGCTGATGAAAATTTACCAACATTTTCTCTTACCAGATTATGTAATCCTTCCCAGATGAAATCCATTGTTATTTTTTTATTCTTCTTCAATTCTTTCTTGGCTGCAATCTTTTCCCTTTTTGAACTATCATATCATATAACGACTGATAGCCAAATATAATGCCCATGTGCCTGTAAAAATACTTCCGTGCTTATGCTCCATATCTCATAGTTTAACCCATTCTTACCATTAAATAGTGGTACTCCATTCTCATAATAATCCATGATCTCATTCCAGTGGTTAAACTGATTTCTGAGGGAACCTTCTCTGATACCAATTGTTGGATTACTAAGGGGGGGGTGAATCAGTAATGGAGAAATAATAATCCTTTTAACCATAAAATGAAAGTGTTATATCAATGTAGCATTATCATCCAATAGTTGTAGAGTAAATGGACAATGAACAAATGAACAATCATACATATACACAGTATACTAGTGTTTTTACATGGAAACCAAAAGAGGGAGAAAATCATGGAATGTTTTTTCTTATATTTCTTTAAGAATTACATTCATTGGAAGCACCAACTTCCTTTGTTTTCCTGCTGCAACTGGAAGGAGGCTCCAACCCCCTAGTTTCTCAGTCTACAACCTGAGGGAAGCTCCAACTCCCCAATTCTCTGGCTACAACTAGAAGGAGGCTACAGCCCCCTATGTTCTTTGACTACAACTGGAAGATGGCTACAACCACCTGTCCTTTCCTTGTCCAAATTATCTAACGTAGAAGTATAATTATGGAACCACTGTCACACTATCACTGTGAGATATACCGATGTAAACATGTACCAATCAAACTGCACCAAACAATCTGTAACAACCTGTACAAAACAACCTGTAATCAACCTGTACCATAAAAAAGTGCATCAACCATGCACCAACCTATACCTCAACCTATACCATAAACAAGTGCATCAACCATGCACCAAACCTATACAAATAAAATTTCACAACAACCTATCTCATCAATCTTATCAACCAAATTAGATCTACTCACCAAGATCAATCACCAAGAAAAATCTAAAAAATGTGGATCATAACAACTCATAATCATCACCAAGATCAATACATGCTTCTAATAATATACCAAGACAAGTATGCTACACCATCCATAAACCATGTGTCAACAATACTACTAACAAGTGTCTCCAACCATGTACCAAGTACATACCAATCATGCATCAACTACACATCAACTATGACTCATCAAGATGTACCAACATCATCAACTATACACCTCATGTATGTGCCATCTCATCAACTACTTGTCTCAACCATGTACCCAACATGTACCTCAACCATATACCAAATACATATGCCAATATAGCCATCAAAATTTCTCTAGCAATACATCACACTATCCATAACCAGATAACATAAACCATTACATCAAACCATGTGCCACAACCTCACTGTTATACAACCTCTATCTGTAACATATCTCAATCAAACGCCCTCATCAATTTCATCATCCAAATATTATTTGTAACTCTGTAATAGACCTGGTGTATATGATCACATACCTACAAACCTTCCTTAACTTTAATAACAAGAGACTATCATTTTCATGAAACTTTACTTTAGTCTCATATGACTAATTTTGGGTTAGTCAACAACCCTAACTTGCAATAATAATAACTATGTACCTATAATGAATAAAGATCTGAAAAATAGTACACAATGTTCTTCAGTGTATTTTATGTAATTCCTCTATATTTCACTACTTGGAACCTCTAAAAAAATGAGTTAGAGCAAAAAAGGCATACCTTGTTGAATTTCGACTTATTCTAGAGAGAAAACCTGTAGATCATTCCCCGAACGGAATATTTGTTGTATGGATCTGAAAATAGTACAGAGAATATTAAACATTGTACTCTAACCAATACATTTGGTCTTAATGAATTTGGATATGTTATGAATAAGTTATGGCATTTTTACCCGAAGCACCTATTTTAGACTAGTTTCAGGACTAGCCACAAAACCCTATTTTCCACGAAGTCTAACTCCACAAATACAAAGACCCAAAAGATGAAATTTTTATCAGAGCTACTTAGATATGTTTCCTCAATCGCCTCTAGATTGCGTGGTATGAATCATTCTAGAAAAAAAATTATTGTGAAAATTGTGAGATGACTTGTAAATAACATACCTTAGAAAAGATCATCAAAAGAATTTATCCTCCTTTGAATTTCAGCCTTCTTTACTTCACCTTCCCTCTGAAATTTGCCCTATATATCCTTTGGTTACCTTAGTCACTTGTAGATATTCAATATGCTTAATTGTAATTAAATGAGATACCCTTGCCTCTTATTTATACTTTTATGTAGCTTCCTGAAGGGCTTACTTTTTAACCATCTTAAATCACTTTCCTTATTTTAGGGCTAACCCACTTCTAACCACTTGTCCACTTAGTAATTTCTCCATTAACTTTATTATTTAAATAATTTATTTTTTATCCACTTTGACTTATAATACACTCATCAGTTCACTTTGTTATTTACCTTCTAACCATGTTAAACCACTTTCCTTATTTTAGGGCTAACCCACTTCTAACCACTTGTCCACTTAGTAATTTCTCCATTAATTTTATTATTTAAATAATTTCTTTGTATCCACTTTGACTTATAGTACACTCATCACTTCACTTTATTATTTAAATATTTTCTTCTTTTCAACCACTTTGACTACTTTGACCTTTGGCAGCTTCTAGATGACTCATGAGGGTTCTCCAACTTCACATGGCCATAACTCTCTAACCGCGAGGAGTTATGTGACATTCCATATACCACCGAAAATGGCATGACATGTAATATCCATCT
The DNA here is from genome assembly GCA_900067695.1 of Picea abies. Lineage (NCBI taxonomy): Eukaryota > Viridiplantae > Streptophyta > Pinopsida > Pinales > Pinaceae > Picea > Picea abies. The sequence continues at coordinate 5,179 of CBVK0100484566.1, forward strand.
AGAATAGTCTTATCTTAAAATATATTAAAAATCATACCATTATAGATCAAACAAACTTGATTCCATTACCCAAACCTTTGTGCTACCGAAATTCGCTACCAGACTTTCTTCAAGGGTTGACATCAATGACAACCAACCCAAATAATCAACAAATGTTACACAGAGGAAAATTGATTTAGCATGTGTTTTGAAAGATGGACAGGAAAGAAAATTCACCCATTTTATTTAGTTATTTTATATTATATTAATGTGACTATAGGTGTGTCTTTTTCGTAGATACTTTCCAATTTATATAAATATGTTTTTTAATTGACAATTCATATTTTACATGCCTCACATATTGCAGTTGAAACACCACAAGGATATGTGGTGCAATTTTACGACCCAAAAGGGGCATACAATAATAAAATGCAACGGGGTCCCCTTCACCCACATCTCTGAAAATAGGCGCTCCCCCTCTTTAGGATATGTTTGTTCTTATAGTTGAATTGTTGTGGTCACAACAATAGCAATGGGGTCTGTGTCGATGCTCTATCTTCTCCCATTATTTTTTGAATCAGATTCAGAATCGGGGTTCAGCTCCTTTTCTTTGATCTCGGAAACCAATGATTTTTTCGAGCGAGATTCATCAGTGTTGTGCCAAGGGATTTTGTGGAAATCAGACCACTTTCCAGTGTCCTTTTTCATCTTCCCATGACCCTTCTTTTCTTGTGGTTTGGACTAGTTTTTGATAGGTTGTTTGTTATGTTAATCTTTATCATACTTTGGTTGTTTCGTATTTGCAAACCCGAACTTCCCTTTGTTCTGGTGCCTAAATTTCTTCTCAATTTTGATAGCATATCAATAGGCAGCTCCCAGTGATGAAATGTCCAGGAAATCCATTTCAGTTTGGATGTACCTATGTAGATCCTGACGGTATTTCAGAACCATATTTCACTCAGAGTGTTTGATACCCGGCTTGGTGCACAAGGTATGGAAATTATTTGTGAAATTCGGCACTATTTGGACCCTCTCTTGCCATAGTGTGGTCTGTCTCATGTACTTTTCATCATAGTTACCAATGGGGTAATATTGTTCTTTGACCGCATCCACAAAAAACTCTCAAGTGGGCTTGGCCCCATATATTCTAGACTCCTCTATGAAAATTTTCTCCCAATAAGTTTCCCACCAATGTTTGACATGGGAGAGAGCCTTAAGAAGTGTGAAGGTGATATTTTCCGTGTCGAAAAAAGTGTGAACAGAGAAATAACCTTCTAGCAAATTTAACCATTTTTCTAGTACATCTGCATCTATCTAACCTTCAAATACGGAATATAAAAATTAACTTCTACATTGAAAGGAGAGGTGCTTCCAAATTGGCCTTTTGATGAAGACATGCATGTTGTTATCGGTAGGCGTTGAAGGATGTGGGAAGAATTCTCCATCGTTTCGTCCCTATGTCGCATGAAAGATTTCTCAAGAAACATATTAATAGAATCTTCTTCTTCATTGTTTTTATTTTCTTCCTCCATGTAGGGTTTATTGGGTGTGCAAGAGTGATTTTCCTCAAGAGAGACAAGCTCGAGACCCAACTTGCTATACTTAGACCTCGTCGGGGACATGCACTGAAAAATGATCAAGAGCAGCCTACTTTGATACCATTGATCCAGATTATTTTTGAGAATGAAATGAAATAATATATATCACAATTAAATAAACATAAATATTGCGAGAAACAGATAAATACAATAATACATGATTTTTATTAATGAAAGAAATGTACAGAGACTATAAAAATACAGAGTGAAGGACTCACTAGAATGGTGGAAGCTTATCTTTGAAAAGAGATGTGACGGATAATCACATTTGCAAGAAGATGATTGTTAAAATGAGGCTCTAAAGGTATTTTTAACATAAGGAAAATCCAAAACCCTAACCTTGGAAGATGAAAAGACAAAAGGTTTGCAGGCCCCAATGGGGGTAGTTGATACGTCAACTTCCTGGGGGCGTAAATTTTTCATACGATCTCTATTTGGGGCACTCGATACACCATTGGAAAGTTCTATCAAAGAAGAACACATTCCATCTAGATAAATGTAGTGCCTTTGGTATTTTCTTGGGCTCGAAATCCCCAAAAAACATCGTTTAGGGCCTCAAAATGGCCCTGAAAGTTTGGGACCCAAAAAACTGTCGAAAAACTATTGAGGTGGAAAAATCTATTTTGAGCTAGTGGAATAGGTTGGTGGAAATTGATATCCACCTAGATCATAGGATCCAAGAAGATGAAACACACCAGGAACTGACCAGAGTACATGATGAAAGGGCTCAATTACAACAACAGTATGAAATTGTTCTACAACAAAAGATTGCAGTGGAAGGGAAAGTGGGAGGACTAAGGAAGGAAAATAATGATGATGAGGAAAGTGTCAGGAAAGATCTAAAGGAAAAGGATGAAGCTGATACTATGGAACAGAAGACACAAGTGGTCATCCATAAGTTGTACAAGGAAATTCCATAGGTCCCAATAGTATTAGAAGCTATTATGGAAGAGAAGGTATTGAATATTGGTGAAGTAATGAAGGGCTTCCGATCGAATATTGAGGACCTACAATTGTGAAGTATGCCAAGAATGCCACCAAAATTAAGAGAAGGAAGAGAGAGAACGACGATGATAGTCATCACTAACATCAAGAAAGTGGAAGAAGAAAGCGCAAAACTCTGTAAGGAGAGCATGAAAATATGGACAAAGTTGGTGGAAGATACACAGATGAAGGTTGTGGAGGAAAAATTAAGAGAAGCATGGGAAAAGGCCCAAAAAGATTCAGAGAGAATAAACACACTTCCACCAGCTTAATGTATGAAAAAAAAATTTGCATAGAGGCAGTCATATGTGGAAGGGAACAAATGAGGGATCGACAGAATATCCTTCAACAACGCTTAGGACCACTGCAGGAAGAAGCATTGAGGGTGATAGGAGAACTGGCCATTACACAGGGCAGGGTGAAATAAGAAACACATGAAGCAAAAGACAAACTTATAGACTTGACTGTACGGGGGGTCGAAGAGATTGTGGAAATAAAGAAAAAAATAATAAAGGAATTTGTGGTGGTTAAGGAAGCCTCCCAGAAATTCATCCAAGGATGGAGGAGTGCACAACAAGCCCAAGTGGCTTAGGATGAGCCATAGGTGAGTGTTGGGGGACTAATGGATAAGAATTTTGGAAATAATATACATAAAAATACTAATTATAGAAGAAGTGCACGGAAGAAGAAGGAATATTCGAGAGTCCACAGTTGAGGCACATCTAGGAGTATAGTGCGCAAACAAAATAATAAAACAGAGGGATCAAATAGAGGAATAAAGCAGAGAACAAAGCCAATGAAAATGAAGGATGACAACCCGATGTGATAAAGATAGAAGGACATGAAAAAGAAGGAAGAACAACAGTTAGAGTGCAAAAGAAACATGCAAATGTAAAAACATGTGAAAGTAGCCTGAACAACAAGTTAAATTGAGTTATCATGTATTGTAATAGGGTTTTGGGATGTACAAAATAGGTTTTTAAGCCCTAGAATTTATGTATAAATATGTAATGGGTTGGGATATTAGGGGTTCTATACTTTTCTTTTATGTTAAAGAAGAAGAGTGATAGGATAGGCTGAGAAGGAAAGAATCTATGTCTGAATGCTAAGGAGAGGATGCAGAGATAGAAAAAGGCTTGCACTGTAGAACAACTAGGCTAGGAGAAAAGAGAGATAACCATGATAGATCTTTGTAAGTGTAGTGTGAAAGACTGAAGCAATTACCAAACACATAATAAAGAAGTCAGTCGTTTAGGACATAGCCCATAGTTGGGTGAACCACGTTAACTCCTATGTTGAATGTCTTTTGTGAGATTGTTCATGGATTATGTCTGAATGCATACTAGATTATATTTTTCTTATGTATAATCATTGTACAATTGTTACGATTGTTACAGTAATGTGTTTATCTTGTAATCTAGAATGTAATGTTAATATGAATCTAAATTCACTAAGTAGCTAATGTCCATAACAAATACAAAACAACACGCACAGAACCAATGAGTAAGAATGAATAGAATAATTGCCTCCCATTCCCTCACTACTAAAAAAACATGCTTCCTGCAGTCCCAATATATACCTCGGATGAGACTTCATCTGCATGCAAGTGATGCTAAAAGGGTCAATGTCTAAAGGGTTTTGTTGGTTAGAGATAACTTGAACCTAGGGTCCTACAACCACGCGCAACGCCAACAATGTGGCATGGCATGGAAAGGAAAGGCACAGAAAGGCATGGCATGACATGGCAGGGAAAGGCATGGATTGGAAAGGAAAGGAAAGGAAATTCATGGAAAGGCATGGCATGGAATGGTAAGGCAAGGCCTGGCTTGGAAAAGGAAGGATAAACATGGTTCCCTAACAACAAAAAATAACCACAACATACAAGAATACCATAACAACTATAACATGAAGCCAAAATTTAAATCATTCATAAATCCAAAATATTTGTTGAATTATTCCTTTTACATACCTATGGTCATTCAAGTAGACCATCGGGATCACTTATAATACTGATGGTATCCATTAACTTCTTGTGCTCAGAGTAAGACAATAAGTATCGTACCTTTGATGAGTTCTTACTTGGCATTTTTTTTAGTTGATGGTTTGTACCAACAACCAAGTTCGTAAAATTGTATACAACTTCACATGGTCTATAATCTTGAAACACAAAATCACCTTTCTTCTGTGTTATTTCATCTTGTGTCAGATATTATCCTTTAAAAACCATTGACACAATATGAAATTCAATTCCTTCGGAGTTTGTTACTGATCACATGAGGGTCTATTTTCCCTCTAACCAATGTGTATGCCAATAATCAATGTTGCATTAATTACCTCTTGGTGAAACCACTATGTATATGTGCCCTACAAAAAATGGAGTGCCAACATGTGAGTCCAATAAATGACCAAAGCATAAAACATTGATGATAATTATTCAAAATTTAATAGAAGGTTCCATCGAACCTGGTAGTACGAGATCTTAGATGTGATCATAATATGTTGAAATATTTGGTTGGTCCTCCTGCAACTGGGATAATTCCATAGTTATACGTTGACCGATGGGGAGTGATACTCAATCCCATATATCAAACCAGTCTGATGATTCACAATAATCGCATTCATTACTACAACATGGACCACAAAATCAAGAGAGTTTTCTCATTCATATTTCAACTATCACATTTTCTGATGTTTGAACTAAATGGAATCTAGGAGTACCCTGGATTGTTTTTCATTCATACCATTGTCATATATATACACTGACCACCTCCCAAAATATCTATATACACATCTTTTCCTATGTGATTGGTCTTCATGGGTTCTTATTCCCCCTCCCATTACTGAAGAACACCATTCAATAATGGATTTCACATTTTGAATGAGGGAAGCAGTTGTGAACTTCATTTCTTTCCCGTGCAATGCTCGTTTTATGCATGCGCCTACTCCATCATGCTCCCCTTTCCCGTTCCCATACTCAAAATAGTTCCAAATGTGTAATACCTTGATTTTTTTGTGCAACATACACAACCATTGAAATACATGAGCATTTTTTAGCTAGACTATGCAAACATCTGACCAAATCCGATGTCGATCCATCTATATGTTCTTCTCCTTAAGGTGATTGTAAAACAACTGAAAGAAATGTTGTACATAGGATAATTCATGGCATCGATCATCACTTATGTAGAAGTGATACTCCTTTTCTTCGTTACTATTTGGTGCATGCATGTATGTGATATGGACCATTATGTTGACCTACTCTAAGTGATAATATTAGATTTGAATCTCATTTTGTGGTTGAAAGGTGTAGTTCTCAGCAAAATAAACCACTAATAAGACAGTACCAATGGGAAATGTATGTCTTCATATTATAAAATTATCATCCTACCATTGAGCCACATGGGCATGTGTTATAACACAAATTTCCACACCTATGAATTTCTGGCATGGCCCGACCCTTTCCTTAGCTTGATAATCAAAGTCCCAACTTCCCTAATCAAAGTCACCTAAAAAAATTGATTTTTTATTATATCCACGGGTTTCCTTTGTGCAACATGTTGTTATTGGATAAATCGGTAGGTGCTAACACTAACTGATCTCCCTAGATCCACCTAGATCTAGAACAAAACATACCAGAACATGACGCTTTCCTTAAGTTTTAGATATTGAATTTACTAACTAAAGAGGGATAGGTGACATACCATTTAAACGCCACTTCCTCTCACCATTTCCATCCTAGCTCCGTTCCAACACTCATACAATAATTATCCTGCAAAAGAACGCAACCAACCAAAGTGATAGTAATAGCATAAACTCAATATAAACCTATGTATGTGATCAAGGAATCATAAAATAAAACACAACAGGATTTATAGGAAAGAATCATAGTACTGTATCACATTAAATGTTAAAGAGAGATTACAACCATGGGCTTGATGTCGTAAGGTCCCTTCCAACTGTCCTTCGTTCCCCACACACTTCTTTCTCCAAGGATTTTGAGACCATGGATCTGATAGCTACTCACAATCTATCTTGACAAAGCAAATCTCAAAGACACTCCAACCAAGCTAATAATTCCAAGCCAAATCCAACTTATCCCTTCTCCATGAGAGCTCCTCTCCTTTTATAAGATGAAGAGGATAAGGTGAGGAGGTTAGGATGATCCCACTAAATCATGAAAGCGAGTAAGATACAAAGACAATACTACAAACTCCTTGCGACCTAGCTATGATGCAACCTACGAGAATCAGGCATTCTCACACCCTAGCTATAATGCAACCTGTGCACTTCCTTTTTTATAGGGTTTTTACAAAGGAAAATGCAACTTCTTTTCTCAATAAAATTTCTTCTCCCTTCCTTCTTCAGGAACTTAGGCCACTGACCCCTCTGAAGGCAATAGATAGGTTTACATCATTAACATTCATAGGCATGACAAAAATAATGTGTAACAGAGATCCCCCCAAAGTATGAAGTTAGAACAAAGTAATAGCTGAAATACTTTGTCGAGTGTGTGTAGGGAACAAGGAATAGACGGTCGGAAACCTGCCAACAAACAAGGAAATAAAGTACAATAATATATCATCACTAAGGTAGGCATTCCCATACTCAGAATACAAATGAATCAAAGAATAAATGCCGACATGCGAAGATCCATGTCAATTAAGACAGGTCATGGCCACCAAACATACACTGTGGATCCATGCCAATATGACTTCAAATCTGAACATAGCCACCAAAAATACACTGTGGATCTATGTGTTAAAGACTCAAATTTGAACATAGCCACAAGACATACATTGTGGATCTATGCAACAGTACAAAATAAATATAGTCCAACGCAACCTGAATCTATCAGAAAAGATCCAGGGTCTTCATCTCCACCACTCTATAGTACAAATCTAACCATGCAAATGCATGTGTTGAAGTCAAACATGGTAGAAACCACTTGATTACCGGTCATTAGTGTATACCGTTAACAAGTGCGAGGGAAAACACCATTAATGTCAATGACTCCTAAGGTACTCTAGTACAATCCAACGAATGTGAATCAATGAGCTGAGGTTGAACACTCGATAGAATCTCTCGATCAGGGGTCGATAATGAAAACCCATTGTCGAAAGCAAGGAAACCTACCATTGAGGCATGCAAGTTCCAAGGTACCAATTAGTTTCTAAGTCTAATTCCTGGATAATGAGTTGAATTCGACAGGGAAAGACTCGTCACAAGGAGGCCTTAATGTATCCCCCATCAATGACACGAAACGAGTAACAAGATTTGAAGTAGATCAGAGTAACAAGTGATTCAAGACTGACTCAGGGATGGTCGACGCAATAGAAGGATTTAAGGACTGCAGGAATGGTTGACGCAATAGAATTCTTTTTGGGTTGAACATCTCTTTGAACATATTGACGACACGACAACTGTCTTGGAAACACTGACTCAACAATAGGGATCACAAACTAATTTTTAATCTTATAAAGGAGTATGATCAAGAGACAAGTGGATTTTCCAACCTAGACACAAGGTGAGTGAAAGGGTGTCATGTTCAAAAGTGACTCTTCCATGGAATACAGGTTTAGACATATTTCTTTCCCAATTTTTTCCCTCACCATTTCTGGTGAGTACCCCTTTATTTTTACACAAGCTTGAGGAGGATAAAATATGCTTGAAACGTAAGCTCATCCTTCAGATGAGTCACTCGGAGTATGTTTAACGAACCCTAGGAAGGAGTGGTTCGATCCCACTTGGTCCTTTCGATGTTTATTTAACGAGTCCAAAGAAAGAAAACTCATGAGTTTTTCATGTTTAGAGAGTCTGAAAAACACTTAAAGAAAACTCAGGTCCCATATGGGCCTTTCAATGTTTGTTTTACGAGTCTAAAGAAAGAAAAATCAGGGTTTTTCATGTTTATAGAGTCTAAAAAACACTTAAATAGAACTCTCTCAGTTCCTTTTTCGTAAAGTAGTCTAATGATACCAAAAAAGAGATAAACTATTGCTCAATAGACATTTTCTTCAAATACTTTAACGAGCGTGAAAAGAACAAGATCGCTCGGAAATATTTTCATGTTTAGAGAGTCTGAAAAGAGCTTAAAGGGAACTCCAGTGGGTTCCTTTTTCGTATAACCTTTGCGAGTCCGAAAAAGTGATAAAAGCATACTCATTGATTTACGAGCATGATAAATAACAAATACTAAGCTCAGTAACTTATTCTCATGTATTAATGAGCATGAGAAAGAACAAAGACTAAGCTCAAGATTGTTTTCATTTTTACACAAGATTTAAAACAAAACAAAACTATGCTTGGACCTGGTTTCATTTTTACACAAGCTTGAACCAGAGGAAACTATGCTTGGACCTGGTTTCATTTTTACACAAGCTTGAACCAGAGGA
>CBVK0100484567.1:0-12894 GCA_900067695.1 Picea abies
GTAAGTGGTTTCATTTTTACACAAGCTTGAACCATAGAAAACTATGCTTGGACTTCCCAACGCATAACACATGGATGGTTGGTACTTAGCCCCCAGCTTAAGAAACTAGCGGCTCTACTTCAGCATGAAGTCCAGAGGCTGAAAGTATTGCCCCTCAAGATTTGTTTCATCCAATGACAAAGGCGGAGGAAATGAAGCTTTAAATACTAGACGAAGGACTTGACTCAAACAGAGAGGGGGAAAACTATTTCATTTTTTAACGAGCTTGACACAGAAACAAGAACTATGCTCTTAACCTCTATTTCATTTTTTAAGGAGGTTTCCACAGAGACAAAAAAAAAACTATCCTTGTAAGTGGTTTCATTTTTTAATGAGCTTGAAATAAAAAAACCATGCTCAAAGACCTCTGTTTCATTTTTTAACGAGGTTGCCTCAAAGACGTAAAAACTATCCTCAGGGTCTTCTTGATCATGGATTCCAAGAGGACAATGCTCCGGAAGGAAACCATGTCAAGGGAAAAAACTCGGTCATAGCTTCCAAGAGGTCTTCACTGGAAGGAAGAAACACACTCTGGAAGGACACCATGTCGAGGGTAGTGACAGGAGTAAAGAGATCAGGCTCTAACAACCCTATCAAAGAGATCACCATGTCAACTACTAGATCTAATTCATCAGAAGTTGAAGCCATGGGTGACAACGCCACATAATTGACCTATGGTGGGGGTGATACCATCTGCATATAAGAACCATTTAGGGAGGCAATCCAAGTGGGGTCAATGAATGAAAATTGATCAACGGTCACAACCCGTCCATCGTGAGGGAAAGATATCACATGAAAAAGAGTAGACACAATAGCTTTCATGGCATAGACATAATCTCGCCCAAGGAGTAAAGAAAAATCCAAGGGGTCTTGGAATACCATGATGTCAATAAAGACAGTTTTCCCTCCCAAAGTTATAGGAAACTGAGGAAGGGTCCCTAAAGGTTGACTAGTTCTTCTGCTAAAAGCTAACAGATTCCCTAAAGAGTCCCTCCTATTGTGTGTTTATTGGTTCATTGTATTGATACATGTTAATGTATTTCGTATGTATTCGAATATATGAACATTATATATGTTATTTGAATGTATAACTACCTTGTAACAACCTATTCTTGGTTTTCTATTGTAGGCTAGTTCCGACAGAGATCAGGAGCACTTCAAGAAGCGAGAGCAGGGATCGACATCGAACAAAATATTCAAGGTGTGAGGCCTCTCCTTCTTTCTTTCTCTCTCTCTCTCCTTGTAAAAAGTAGTTATTTCTTATACATTTTGATATAGATGAGGGTAGGTTCTATATTCTAAATTCAGTCTTTCTCTGCTGTGACTTGGTCATGGGGGGGAAATATATTAATTAGAACTGACGACGATACTGGGGATTTGTTCCTAGTTTGGGTCGGTTGTAGGGTGTCTTTTGTGTCATTTTTATTTATGTGAGTTTTCCTATTTTTCCAAGATTTGTTGCAAATCTTTTATTATCTAGAAACTTCTCCATAAGTTTCTGGGAATCTCTATGTTGAAATTCCTTTTTATTTTTCCAATTTTATAGAGTTATCTGCGCTTTTATAATATATTAGTCGTCGATATTCATGTTTTTACTATGTATGACCCATGGACATCTGTGAGTCATAGTTCACACAGTCGCAGACCTGTGTGCAATTTTTGAAAAATATTTTCTTTCTTCCATTTCTGAGATATTTAGGGGATTCTCTAGGTCATCTTGGACTTCCTAAGTTTGTGATTGCTTTGTATCACTTTGTTAAGTCTTTGAAAACTTATAAGTCACAGAAAATATATTTATCTTGGTTTACCAATGTTCTTGGCTTACTTTTAGCTTGGATTTTAAAGAAAATTTATTTTCCATGAATCATGTATCCTGGAGTTTCTTTTAGCATCTTTTGTTAGTTTTGCTTTTATAGAAAGAAAATTAAAAAAAAAAAACTAGTTTTTCTGCTAGTTAGGTCTCTTTCTTTCTTTGCATTGTTTTTCATTGTTATTTGAAAAAGAAAAATACATTAGCATAGGTTTTTGTTTTCTTCTCATATGGAAATCATTTCAAAAGAAAAGTGAGAAAGAAAATCCTTTTGTTTGCCTCTTTTTCATTTTGCATTAGGAAAGAATAAATTTTGATTTTAAGGTTTGAAGGATTGTTCATGCATTTTCTTTTTGAAACTCTTTTTTATTTGAATAATTAGCGTAAAGTTTTATTTGCCAGTGTTCTTATAAGTTTCATTTTTGTAAGAGTCTCAAACAACATCAATAGCACCTCCATACCCCTTGATAAAAAACAACCACTAAAACGAACACTAAACTTAAAATGTACTAGAATTTATTTCTACGGTTCACAAACAAGTTTAGGGTTAGGGCCTTGGATTAGGATTGGAGAGATAACTCTCCAAGGCCATTGAAAAAACATAGGATTCTAAGATAGGGAGAGTCTCAAATCCAACTATCATATAAGTATAGTTGGGAGCCTCCCATAACACAAAAGATAAACATGAGGTCGCGTGAAGGAGAGTCGAGGAGATTTCCCCTCCGAATCTTGACTAAGCATGGTGGAAAGATCGCATATTGGGGGTTTCTCTAGTGCCTTTACCTTCATGAGAGACTACACTTTCGAAGCTTCGAGATTCATTACCCTACCCATACGTTCGATCCCAACTGTCAATTGTACCCCCAAGATGATGATTGTGAGTTGGTAACCTTAGTGGATTTTCCTAGGCATATTAGAGATGACTATGGGGAATTTTTGTGGTACCTGGGGTAGATTTTGTATCACACTTTTCAATACTTCTAGAATTTTCCCCATGAAGTGTGGGTGCTTACATTGGATAAGGATGGTTAGTGGAGATCAAGATAACTAATTCTCACTCCTTCGTTCATTGGTTCACATGACTTAATCAACCCATGCCTTCATCTAGAAGGCCCCTTTCCACTTTTTCATTGCTTTGGATTCAACACCTCATCCACCTGGGCTCAATATTTGGAAAAGTTGTTTTCTTGAGATGTTTCTCTTAGGGATTTTTGTTGGAGTGTTTCTTTGTGTAGTTGGCCTTAGGTTATTTTAGTGTCATTTCTTTTGGATCATTGATTCAGGGTGGTTGAACAACCACTCTGCTAGTCAGGAAGGACCCTTGGTATTTCTCTTGAAAGTGTGGAGCCACCTCCTAGAAGGAATGGATTTTTATACCACTCGTTCACTAGAGTTAGTGCATGAGACTTTTGTGGACATGAAAAATATCACAAGGGATGAACTTGCGCATAAGAACGATATGGCCAAATTTCTTGAGGATACCAACCAAGGGACCCCTTCCCAAGGGGATTTTTGTGTTTTTCCTTTCTTTGAAAACTTTGGTGTCCCCTTGATGGGCACTTTCAACATTCCTGGTTTGAATCTAGGGATACCAGTTTGGTTATGGACCACTCCAAAGGTCCCAAATTCTATTGATGCTTCTCAGATAAGAACCTTATGTGAGGGGAATGATACGGATTTTGATCCTTTGCCTTCTGAATCCACAAAGTTTACTTATCCTCCTCCTCCCCCTTCTGGTGAAATTCTTGCTACTAGTAGCCAGAAGTCTAAATTGGATAGGAAGAGGAAGAGTAAGAAGAAGAAGTCACCAACCTCTGCTAGTCATGTTGGATACTTGTCACTATCCTCTGCAAGCCATGCTGGGGGAAAGTGACCATCCTATACTAGTCATGCTGGAAGCACAATCCCAATCACTACAGGTAATACTGGAATCAAGTCACCAATCTCTATGAGTCATGTTGGATATAACTCAACAAACTCTAAACTTCATGTTGAAGACCAGTACCCAGCGTCTGCAATTCATGTTGGGGACAAGAGCCTAGTCTCTACAAGTCATACTAGAGTTCAGAAACCAACCTCTGCTAGTCATGCCGGAAGTGAAAAACCAACCTTTGTTAGTGATGTTTGATATTCATCAACAACATTTGCGATTCATGTTGAAGACAAGCAACTAGCCACTGCAATTCATGTTGGGGAACGAGTCTAGTCACTACTAGTCATACTAGACAAGCGTCACCAACCTCTGCAAGTCATGTTGGAGATAAAAACTTAGCCACTGCAATTCATGCTGGGGGAAACCCACCAGCTGCTACAAGTCATAATGGGGGCCCTTCTAGTTCAGATTCCTATTTAGTTTACCATCCATCTATTCAATCATTGGTTGATTAAGTGGTTGTTTCGATGCAATCTTCGACCAACACCACTCTTGTTTTGATGGGTAATGTGTCTCTTGACCACGTTGTCTCACATCCTATTCAATCGATGGTTCAGGAAGTGGCCATTCCAATGAAATATTCATTCAATCCCACTCTTCTCTTGGAGAGTAATTAGTCTAAGGAAGTGGTCTCATCGATGCAATCATCAGCTGATCCCACTCCTCTTTCAGGGAGTGATTTATATTTTTACCATGTCCTTAGCATTTCCATTTCAATACCTTATGAATAAGGGAGAATTCCACTCTCTTCAAGTACACTACCTTCGATTCCTAGGATGGTTTCCTTTGATTGGAATTATCTTGTAGAGCCTCGTCTTCCTTCTTTTGCACCCATCTAAATAATAGTTGGAATTAATTCATTAGGAATTCACTAAAGTATTGTAGATTAAGGATCCTCTACAAGTATTTTATTATCCTCGACTTGGAAATATTTGGGTTCTCCCAAGCCTGTGTCAACTACCAGTGAGTTGTCGGCTTTCAAAAAAAGACCTAGCTAATGTCTGGGGATTCTTCTGTAGTTTCCTAACACGTTAGGTGCAAAGACTGTCCTATTCAATATGTTAGTGGTTCCAGGACCTTTAGACTTTAATTTTCTTATTGGGCGTGATTATGTATATGAGATGAATGTTGTGGTGTCTACATTTTTTGTGTGATACATTTCCCTCACAAAAAAAGAATCATCACTATTGATCATATTTCATCCTATAATATCCATCCTAGTTCGTATTTACCTCAGGTTTCCCCTTTGTGTGTTCCTGGTGTTCGAGTAGAATCTTCCCCTCCATGGGTGAATTATGTGGCATCTTATCCTCGATGTTAAATTTCTCCTGAGAAGGATCCTTTACAATTATGTTCACCTTCTCGAGACAAGGCCTCAACAATTGATCAGCTATTTTATCCGACGGGGGAATGGGAGCCCTTTCTCCCCCCTATTGACCCAAGTAATATGATGTTTCCTCTTGAGTCTAATCTTGTTGTTTGAAAGACCTAAATCCATAGTATTTGTTAATTGTCGATCCCTGGTTTCATGGATGTTGAGTTTCCTTCAGATGAGGCCATCCTTGAAGCTATGATTATGGATCTTTGACCTCCTTTTGAACTAGAAGATTTTCTAGTTAGTGACCAATGAAACCCTTGGCTTGAGCCTAACAATGGGATATACCTAGATGTGACTTGCCCAACCCCTAAGTGTCCTTTTAAGGGATTGGGTATTAGAATTTTCTCTTTTCTCAACTAATATCAAATATTATCTTCCCTAGTGTCATCATCTTTTGCTCGTTGAGAGATTTCCAACAATGGCAGTTTCACCGAAAACTGAGCTATATATTGAAATTTATGGCCTTCCCAAGGTTCTTTGGTCTTCAACCTCTATATTTATGACATGTGGTGTACACATGACACCTCAAAACACTTTCCATATGACATGGTGACTATGTTGCACCCACGTGGTGCCTGTAAATTATGCCACGAGGAGGTTCTGATCCACGCAAGACCATCATTATTATCGCTCGTAATCGTTTCTAGTATTCTCTTCACTCATCTTCGACAAATACATTATCAAAGGATATTCCCTTTCAATGTTGTCCAGTTGAAGCTAGAATGACTTGAGTAGTTGAACTTCTAGGAAGTCAAGGTATCAAGGTATATACCCCTATCCTTGTTGGATGGTTGTAGACATAATTCATAATCTCCTGATAAATGATTGAGATTGATTCAAGGACTAATATTCTCCCACCTGGTTGAACCCACTCGACTCATCCACTGATGGGTAAGTGACACGTGACACTCCAAACTCACTTCGGATGCCTCATTGGTGTGGCACATCAACCATGACATTATGAATTAATTATTTTAATGTAGGAAGGACTCACGACAGATTGATGGCTATTGAGTTGTATCTCCATTCACCAACCTACGATGGAGATCTTCCCTCTATCAGATTGAAACTCCTAAGTCATCGGAGGATTACTTTGAATCCTTTGAAGTCATACTCTGGTAACGGTCAACACTGGACCAACTCAACCCTCGCTCAATCCAGTCACCTAATCAACTACTGATGCACATCTTCACACTGACACTCCCTATTAGCTCTCACCCTTCTGACTTACTATTGGGACCCATAATGATAAACAACTAGGGTTTCATCCCTCTTGCTTACATATTGACAGCTCACATGGGCATGGCTTCAGAGTCCTTCTTTTAGAGTTATTCTCATAGTAAATGAGATTTCCTTCCGAAGGCCTCACTCCAACAGGTTTGTTTTTTAGTTTCTCATTCAGATTCCTTCCCATGATGTCCAACGGATCTCTCCGATGCTACGAATCTGACCACCCAATGATCAATGGTCACAATCTCTTTAGATCAACAATTGTGGTTCTTTGTTGACCAACACATGGTTTACTGGATCATAACTATCCTCTCTGAGGACTTATCCATTTTTCCATGTACTGCAAGACTTCGGTTTCTAACTTTCCCAGACTCAAGATGAATCTGCGACCATTACAAACTATCAAACCTAAGGCTAAGGCCTCACATGATTTGCAAGCTCTCCACACAGGGAACATATAAGTATTCTATATGGTAGTAGTTCATATTTATTCATTTTTATGATTTAAACAAGCATTAGTGTACATCATGTTAGCACTCTGTAAATTCATTTGGCTAAGAAAATGAATGACAGAGGTAACCTACAGACCAACTTTAAGACCGAAAACTAGCCTTTTTGACCTAGAGAGGGCTCTCTCTGAGACTTAGTCTCTTATAGATAATGGCTTTAAATTGTCAGCTAGGTTTATTGCGTTCGTGCAGTGTTTCTAGTTTTGTTGGAAAGGGAATACAAAACCTTGGGCCATGGAATCAAATTCCAGAAAGCGAGAGAAATAAATGACTTGGTAACTAAAAGTTGAGAGGATAAAGGCTAACTAGGTGATGTTCTTTCAATTCAAAGTCGTTGTGTGTGGCGAGAGAAAAATACATAAAGCAGCTCAGAGCATCGTTGGATATGAATTCTGAGTTACTTAGAAGAAAACACTGGAGTTTAAATGGCGAAGTCTAGTGCACCACGCGATGAATTCCATAATTATTAAATGTTCTGATTTAAATAGAATACAGACATGAATACACAAAATAACATGAAACACGTATGCAAGAGAGATCACAATACATCAAACCACCACCATTAGAATATTTTCATCAAAGTCTCAGAACCTTTGCATTATATTTCAATCGGGTTCGAAAGTTACATTCAACAATCACTATCTACGCTACTTTGCCAACCAACCTCACTTACATTGAAAATATGCAATATATAGAAAAAGATGTGCCTCTTGGGCTGCCATGCCCCCCAACTACTACTCCTAGAAATTCGTCTTTGGTTATTCTCTGCCATATGATCCTTCAGATGACACTTACTAAGAATAGAAACTGAATGTACTCAATCATGTAATAATTGACATCTTTACCATGATGGTTCGGTCATCAACAAGACTCCATCGTTAAGAAGTGATGTGTCAGAGCTTCTCCTTTGAAAGGTCACTTGAATGAACGAGAGCTTTGTCATACTTCTTCCACCCACTGTAACGTATTTTATTGATGTCACATGATCATTGGTTGTAGTATGCATGTGATGGGTAACTGTGGACTATCACTCGTGTTTCCAAGATGGAAACGACGGTCAGGGAACAATGCATTTCTTCAAAACTGTCATGTGTTCAGCCTACACTTGTCCTCGACATGTGGGTTTTCATCATCTGCGTGACATATATCCATTGCGTGGATACACATTAGATTCATTACTTCCCGATAGGAAATAGGACATGGGGAGAAAGGAATTCCATGCCACTTTCAAAAAATACAAAAACAGGCTCAGATTAATTATGTTTCTGGCCTTATCTACAGTATTTATTTCTAAGCGTTTTTTTGAGGGACCAGTTGCACCTTTTCAAATTCTTTACTTGTTTTCACAAGACCTCGTTCCCTTTCAGCTTCGCTTGGGAGCTGGCTAGAGCTACGTAGACGTTTTCCATGGTCGGTCCACATTCTTTGAAATGCTCCATGATTTTCTCCTCTAACATACTTTGTGCCTTGTGTAGCTGGATGATCGTGTCTTGCACTTATTTGACACACCTCTTGAGCCAATTCGCATTCCCTTATTAGCTCTACAACGCTGATGTCTCGACATTCCTTTCCACTAACTACTTTCTCAACTCCCTATTCTCCTAGTATAGCTCGACAATAGAAAGTTTTTCTTGCTTTAGCTGTTGCGACGGCTCGTGAACATCCATGCTTTCAGTGCCAGACCTTCTTTGTTTGTCGCATATTTCTCGGCTTGAACTCTCGAAAGGTTCCATCCAAACAACACACATGATTAACCTCTCAAAAACCAATTTGGCACGTGGTTTGTTTGGAGCTTGGGCCTCCCTAGGCTCCCTATTCTTCCTTGGCCTGCCTCTTTTCTGGGGCATTGGTTGTTGGGGGGATGAGAATTCCATTGTCTTTCCTTTTTCTACAACCCCTTCTATTTTTTCCTTCACACTGTGAGATGATTCTTCTCCTGTGGGTAGAGGGGGATATCCTTTAGGGTCCCTGGGGATGTTTGATGAAAGAAAAAATGAATCCAAGTCCTTGCCCAATCACCTCAATTCCTCAACTATTAACAATTTGATTAGTGAGATATAGGATAATCTCTTCTTTGGCAGGTCTTCTTCGGCTTGGATGTTGTCTACCATTCCTCCTAGACTTTGGTGCAAGAAGAAAGGTAAGTTCAACAACCTCTATCCTGTGAAATGCATCAACAATATGATGTGATGTGGGTGTATTCTGTCAGACCTTGTTTCACAGGTGAAATACTTTCTAATCACCTTCAAGAGTTTTTGAAAAGGCTCCCCTAGATGCTGACTAGGAACACCCATCCTGATTTTCCCATTCAGGTAGTTTGGTTTGATGAATTATTCGTAGCATGGCACATCCAAAGGCATGTCCTTAGACCACCTCTCACCGTGCAAAGGGATATCTGTCGCATCTGACAGAGTTTCCTCCATCATCCAGAATGTGATTCTTGCAATAACCGCGCAGAACTCGTCAAAAATGAGCGCGAACTGTTCCACTAGTTTCACATTATATCCTTGGATTTTCTTGCAATAGTGTATGCATCCGACCTGTTCTAAAGATTCTCTGACATTTGGATCTTAATTTATCAATGTCAATTATTGAGGCTCAGGCCTCACAGTTCTTCCACTTTGCGCCCTCTTCCTTATGTTTTGGGATGTCAGCATGGTGCAATACATGTTTGTTTTTCGTGCTTGGTAGTGAAGATGACACCCCCTTCACATGGAAAATGGATAATGATATTATTAGCCCAGACCCGTCGGAGGGGCGATAGAGGAACTTTTGACAATAAGTGACAATGACTTTAGGAATTCATTGCATGGCCCCGAGGTTCCACGAAGATTCTTGGTGCAGGAACAGGTCGACGTTGTGACAATGACGACGACAGGTTCCTCGCAGTAAGGGAGCGCGAAAGAGAATTTGGGCATGAAAAAAAATCTGAGGATGAGGGGATGACTGTGAGAGGACTTGTTGCCTAACACAATATCTTGGGACCAACTCTGAAAGGATCCAAACCATGATTTAAGATGGACAAAATGAGACAATATTGACTAAACTGGTTTGTGACATAGTTGATGGCAATCGGCTTTCCCGTAGCGAGAAAAATTAGGGATTGTAGGAAAAATTATAGACAATGCATAAACTCAGATGGTAAATGAAATACATGCAGAATGATTGGAATTTATAACTAAACAGGTGAGGGATGGAATCAGGATAGAGGACATTGAATCCATGGTGACGATAATTTGAAGCAAGTTGAATATTTGTGCAGCACACTCGTGCGACAGGTACACTTCAGAGTGTTTAAAGTACAGATGATAAGAGCTGCAGAGTATACGTGATATGAGCACCTTGATTTATTATCATTTCTGACTTCATAATGAGGTGATGATGGTCGTTATATTTTCCGACGTGACCCTTATTATAAAAACTTACCGCAACCTTTGGCACATAAAATCCCCCTTTCTGACAGGACTCGACCTTTTGGGGAAATACCTTTACAATTTACACATGTTTGATTCTGACGCCCTTTCCCGACTCCAAGGACCATACCGACCACTTGTTGAATTTGACCCATTCATTTTTCAGTACCTAACCTCACATGATTTGACACATGGACCATGACTCATCTAGGACTGACTCTAACTAAAAATAAACGACGACGCTAACACATCAAAATATAGATCATCTTATATCATTCAAAATTATAGGTTAATTACAAAAACAATCTCTTGGGTTTAAACATGCATATGTACTAACACACAATTGTTCTATTCATGAGCATTTACATAAATCAGTCACAGCTAGTTTCAGTATAGATGAACACTTATCTAATAAGGAAATAATCCAATCCAATTGACTGAGAGAGGACACCTTTCCTCCCAACCTTAGTCCTTCTTGTAGAGTCACTTCCTACAACATGCCACCCCCATGCCAATCCATGATATCACGAGGGAAATTGACTCAGCAGGGTTCCAATTCTGTGATGATCCAAGAAGGTTAATCTCCTTCTTCCTTTGACACAATAGAAGTTTCCACCTCCCACTGAGCTTTGGGTCTCTACAGGTTTATCATGTGTTTTCTCAACTAGATTTCCTCTCCACAAGGGAGTCCATTCACTGCTTAACATCACCTCGACGACCTACCCTTAACAATGTCTTTTTTTTCCATTAAACACCAAGTTGCAACCCACTATTGCTCTAGTTTAGAAATCCAGTTCATCTTTGTTTAGGGTGATCATAAACAACTTGGACAAGCTTCCTATTTTCTTCTATAAAGCTATCATTTTCTTTCTCAATAAACACGTTCACATTTCTACGATATGTTTCTTGTCTCTGATCCCTTTTCTTTTCTTGACCATCTCTTTCCCTCTTCAGTCACTAGGTGCCATCCTAGTTTTTAGGTTCTCTCCCTTTTTTCCTTACTCTTCTATGTGCATATATGTTTTTCAATATGCTCTCATCCTACACACATTGTGTTTTTCCTTCCCCGATCTTCTTCTCCATCCCCTTAGGATCTCTACAATGTCCTACAAATGTAACCTGCAGTCTTCCCTTCATAATCTGAAGGGGCATTTTTTCGTACATTCCTTGTCAGTTATTCGATTGGCCATTCATTGTCTGTGTGAGCCAAATGTCATAGTCATTACTACTCAACCACCTCTATGAGCATCCCTTTAATGATCATGTGGTCTCCTCCATCAGTCTGGTGTGTTGGTGCGTGAATTCATCATGTTTGTAAGTATATATTAGCTTGTTGTGAAAGCTTCATATTTCCTTCACTAATGAATCTCATATCCATTTCACTCAACCATCCCATAATTCCTCTACCTCATCAATTTCCTCTGGTGTATCATGGCTAGTACTTATCAAGGTTGTTCCCTTTGATTCAACAGTTTGGTGTTTGTATTAAATCAAAATACAATTACATCCCTCATATTGTTAACATATGAAGTTTGTGCATAATTACATTCTTGGGAGAAAAAAACGTGTTACATTCTCCTCCCCCTTAAGGAAACATCGTCCTCGGTGTTTAAAACACCATGCTTTTGCAATTATATAGTAAACAAAAATGGATATGTCAATCTCATGGCATCTTCCAACTCCCATGTAGCTTCGTCGGCTCCAAAGTGATTGCATTGCATCTTGACTTGCGTGATGGATCAGTTCCAAATCATTGTTTCTTTCCTATCCAAGATGCATTAGGGTTCTGGATGGAATTCTCCCTCTTTTTCCACCTATATTAAAGTCCAATCAATAACGTGATTAGGATCATGTACATATTTCTTTAACAAAGACACATGGAATACATTATGTTCTCTAATAGTAGGTGGTAAATCAAGTCTTTATGCTACTGGTCCTTTTCTCTCTAGGATTTCAAACGATCCACAATATCAGGAAGCCAACTTAGCACACATCCCCATTTTTAGGGAACTTCTCTTGGGTTTCACCCTGAGATACACATGGTCTCCTATTTCAAATTCTCTGGGGGTTCTCTTGCTATCAACATAGCTCTTTTGTCTATCCTGGGAAATTTTTAGATTCTTCCTTATCTGAACCATGGCTTTCTCTATTTCCTTTAGTAATTCAGTTCCAAGTGTAACTTTTTCCACTAGATTATCCCAACTAATCAAAACTATGCACTTCCTACCATACAAAGCCTTGAACAAGATCATTTTCAATGATTCTTGATAACCATTGTTATACACAAATTATACCAAAGGTAGATACTCTTCCCATTGCTTGGGTTTATGCATGACATGCATTTGTAGCATATCCTCTAGCACTGTGTTCACCCTTTTGGTCTGACCATCGGTTTGAGGATGGTAGGTCTGTTGGATTACTGAGAGGGGGGGTGAATCAGTAATAGAGAAATAATCCTTTTTAACCACAAAATGCAAGTGTTATATCAATGTAGCATCATCATCCAACAATTGCAGAGTAAATAAACAATGAACAAATGAGAAATCATACACATACACAGTGCACCAATGTTTTTATGTGGA
>CBVK0100484591.1:0-10688 GCA_900067695.1 Picea abies
TCACACACATTCTATTGAATATCTTCTAAGTGAGAAAGTGATTGTTATCTAAATTAATCAAGGATATCTTAGTCAAATTTCAGAGGGAAGATGAAGTGAAGAAGGGAGAAATTCCAAGGGAGGATGAAGTCTTGTGAGGACTTGTTCTAAGGTATGTTATTTACAAGTTATATTACCATTCACTATAAAGTTTTTTCTAGAATAATTCAGATAGTGAAAATTGGAGGAGATTTATGAGACATGTCAAGGTACCTTTGGTAAAAATTTAAACATATGGGTCGTAGTATTTTTCAATATACACTATGTGGAAAATAAGGTTGTTTCCTAGTCCAAAAACTAGTTTCAAACATGTGTTCTAGGTAAAACAATCACAAATTCTTCATAGAGTATCCCATTCCAGTGAGACCAAATGTATTGGATAGAGTACAGTAAATAGTAGTTTGTGTATGATTTTCATATCTAGATATCCAATATTTTGCGTGTGGCATGCTCTATAATTTCTCTCTCTAGAATAATCTAGAATTCAACAAAGTTTGCCATTTTTTCTATAACTCCTTTTCTGGGATGTTCCAAGAAATGAAACTTGGAGGAATTGCATGTTGGACAACTAAGAGCCGGGGGGGGGAGGTGAATCAGTTGTTACTGTGCTTAAACAATTATGCCCATTTTAAAATATTTAAAGAACACTTAATGACAATCACAATAATGCCAAGAAGTAAGCAATAGAATATTCAACATCAATCACACACATGAAATATACTCCTTGTCATGCAATTTTCGTTGATATGTGGAACACCACATGGTTCCTCATGGTTAGGGAGATATGGCTTTGTAAAGTTGGAAACCCTGAAGAGTGGACAAGAAACCCCTAGTTGGTCACAAGTCTTAGTCAAAGAGTAAAGTAGTTTCAAAACTAAATACATAAAGTAAGGAGAGAGGTTACTATGAAAAATTATATAAACACCTCAAGGAGTTATTCACAAGTACACTTACAGACTTACAATTGAATATCTATCTTGTGAATGTTATGGTCTAGTATTGTGATATTTTGGCTAGTTTGTGACGACATTTTTTTGAGGTTGCGAAGGAAGGTCGAAGGTGAAAGTCTTGAAGTTGCAGTAAGCTTGAGTGACCCTAGTTTCTAAGGTATTTGTGAGTTGTAGGTTAGCAGGGCATGGATATACGCGAGCTGCAGTGGAGGAAAGCATGGATATCCACAGGTTGTGGTAGACAAAGTTGTGTATATGTAAAAGGACTTGTGAAAGGTTGTGAAGGGATGTTGGTACCAAGTTTTTGAGGATTGTGGAAGAGTTACAAGTCAGTTTACAGTACAACAGATCATCTATAGGATCATAGGTAAGTTTTAAGGGTTATGATTATGGTGTTATGGTAGAAACATGGTGATGATAGTATGTGATATGGCACATCTTGGTGATGTTATGGTACATTGATTAGAAGAATTATTGGTTATATTGGTGTATGGTCTGGTTACATGTTATGGTGTATACTTGATGATTATATTATGGTACAAGGAATAATTGAGAGTGATATGGTATATGGTTGAGACACTTGTTATGATTTATGTGTATGGTTGGCACATGGTATGGTACAAGATTGATACATGGTGTAGGTGTTGATGTACATTGTTTATTTAAATGATTGATTCATGATATGGTATATGATTGGTACATGATATGGTGTTGATGTGCATGGTTGGCACATTATTATGGTACATGATTGACACATGATATGGTGTTGATGTGCATGGTTGGCACATTATTATGGTACATGATTGACACATGATATGGTATTGATGTACATGGTTGATGGTTGAGGCATATAGTATAGGTTATGGTGCAAGTTTGATGCACGGTTTGGTACAGGAGTTGGTGCATGGTTGATGCATGGTTTGGTACAGGTGTTGGTGCATGATTGATGCACGGTTTGGTACATGTTATGTTATAGGATTATTGATATCATTTGGTGCTTCCTTGTTTTCCTTCAACATTCTATCTTCCCAACATATTTTTTCCATTTCTTTTCCCTCTTCTACACCTCCCCTTATTTCCCTTTTTCTTTTGTCCTTGCTTCTCTCTCTTTTTGGTTACTATAATTAGTCATATTTTAGTGATTGGTGGGTTTGCAGGTTCATGGGTTTGTGGAATTTTATCTCCATCCACTTTCTCATGTCATAAGTTTACTACTACACTTAGCCATTTTTCAATTCTACAGGTTCATGGGTTCAAGCCCTCATCCTCCAAGATCTGTGACCTTCACTTTGAACCCAAGGTTTCACGATCTACATTCTGACCATCAGGCTTGTCATAGGTGTTGAGCTCCAAAATATTTTATTCCTTTTGCATGAAAATTTGTCCGACCTCCTTTCTACACTTAGCATGTTTTTTATCATCCATAACCACGGTTCACGGGTTCCTGAGTTGGAGGGTTCATGACAAGTTTCAAATTCAAACTCTCTCTCGTCCGTCCCCACCATTTTTGTTTCTTTTCTCAATACACAGTAAGTATTTTTTAATTCTAACAAATGTTGTGTAGGCTCCAAAAAGATCATCATTAATGGTGAAAGGCTCAAGAAATTACAAATTAAATTTCATTAAATATTCATTTTCCAAGGGATTAAATTATCATTATCTCTTTGAAAATATTTTTTTGAGGTTATTATCCAGATGAAGAAATAGTCCCATCAACCTATGACAACATCATCTAGAAAACAATTTTGTGGTGATACTCTCAATATCTTTGGTCGTGAATACCAAAACTTCCAGTGGTCAAGAGTATATTCATATTATTCCTCTCCTCCTACACATAAAGATGTAATTTGGGCATTTGGAATCACTCATGTTGGGTGTGTTCCTGAGGTTTTTTATTGTAAAGAACTTGTTGCATGGTGTGTGGACAAGTATATTCCAATTCGAAGAATTATATAGCTCCAGGAAACATCATCCAAGTTATCACACTATAAAAAGAACAAAAAATTATTTATGGCATCTTATCTGATAATTGTTATTTTGCATTGTTGTCAATTCCTAAACTTAACCATAAGTAGGAGGGTGAATTCCGAAATAGATCCAGTTACCTTTTGGTATCAAGCATTATGGAGACATAAGAACCATCTATTTTTCTATGAAGTTTACAATAATTTTGTTTCAGTCTTTAAAAGGCTATTTTTGGGCGAAAACACTTTAAGGATATCTGACCAAGCTACCATGTTTTTAGAGAAAAAAGGAACAATAAAAAAAATGGAGAATCATAGTGTCATATGGATATTTTTCTTGAAAGAGAATCCTTATTTTCTCCCGTATCATGTATCTGACAAACTATTTATTATAGAGGTGGCAAGGCAATATAACTTCGGGATACATTTTTTCCATGAAAAAATGAAAAATCAATTTATTCCCCTTCCATGGAAGATTGGAGAATTCATGTTCATAAATACAAATAAAATTGACGAATTTGCAAATCATTTCAATAATGTGAATTTAAAGTATGTTGAAAATATCAAAGTTTTTGATACGAACAAATTATTTTTGGGACATATGTTTTCAGTGGGTTTCAGTAACTCTTTCATTCGAACTATATTTAACGAAGAAGAAGAAGAAGTTAACAACCAAAGAAATCATGTACATGATGTTGGCGATCTAGAAACATTACTTAGCAGTAATGATTTTTATAAGCAAAGGGGAAAAGGTCCCAGTGAAAGAAGTGCTCAATATCTAGTTGTTACTCCCAGGAATATTATATCTAGGAGCAATGCTCCAATGGCCCACCCAGTTAAAAAGGTTGTCAACAGTAGTTCTAGTGGAGGGGGAGAGAAGAATCCCCCCCTGTGAAAATTGAGAGTTCACACAAGCTCCCCGTGAGAAAGAAAAGGAAATATATAGTGCAAGAGGAAGAATATATCTTATAGAAAATGACATCCAAATATTTTCTTAGGAGGATACGGAACTAGAAGTAGATATTGAGAAAATATTTCATGCAATAGAACAACCAAAAAATATGGCTCAAAAAAATTCAGTATTGGAAGTCGTTGGAAATGAGACCTTTAGTGAAGAAGAATCCTTCACTTTTCAAAGTGTTGTTTGAAATGAGACCTTTAGTGAAGAAGAATCCTTCACTTTTCAAAGTGTTGTTTGTGATAGAGTCTAAAAAGTTTATTGTAGAAAGAAGTGACGAGAAGAATAAAAAGAGAAAATCTCGCTAAGAGGTCGACCTGAAGGATATGCGACCATCCCAAATTTCCAAAATCCATAGGGCAACCAGGGATGCACTTGATGACTCTATTGATGGTTTAGAAGTTGAAAATTCCAAATTAAAGGAGAGGATCAGAGAATTGGAAACTGCATTGATGCCTCTTCCAATCCTGGAAATTCCTTTGACAACGGTTAAACCAACTACACCCAGTATTAAATTAAAAGGATCTTATAGTTTTCTCACAGCGGTCCGAATTTATGTAGAGAAAAACATTAAAAAGAGAATTCCATTGATAATAGAAGCATGGGAGGTATCAAAAAATATTGTTTCTTTCGGGTTAAGGGCACATTTTTTTCATGAGTATCTCCAAGTTGATTTAAATAATGAAGAAGGATTCTATACATATGTTGTTTTACCATTTGGGATAAAAGTCTCAAACATGACAAAATTGAAAAGGAGAGAAGAGGATATGCCTTCTCCAAGTCGAATTATTCAAAAGACTCACAGTGAAGCCATAGTAAAAAGAGAAGAATTATTCAAAAGACTCACAAAGATAGATCTAGTAGGAAGCACTGATGAGGTAAAAGATCCTAAGTTAATTCTTAATTCAATGTTTATGACAAAGCAACAATTTGATGAACATGTGGAGATATTAAAGGGTTATCGGCTGAGAAATTTTATGGCATAATTCAATATAATGAAGAAGAGATAGATAATTGGTTGGTTGATTATTCTATGAAAAATCAAGATATTGAGGAGGAAATACATGACATTTCTCATGACCTAGGAGATTTGGAAGGTGAATTATTTAATATCAAAGTCAGGCATGAAATAAATGTTGCGCCAATGAAAAATTACATTGAATATTGGTTTAAGAAGGCGATTGATGAATTAACTAAAGAATGCCAAGAAACAATAGTTGAGATGGTTCCTATAACTGCCAACAAGAAAATAAAAGGAAAAAAACAAGCAGGTAAACAAGAGAGAGACCATCATAGTAAGTTTATGTTGATCGCATATTTCTTTCTTTATCACTTTTTCATCCTGTTACTTTGCTTCTTTGACTAGAAAGGTTTAACCGAAATGTGATAACTTATTCATGTCTTCTTTCCAGGTCTTGCTACTCTATCATCTCCCACCATATTCTCTCCACAATTTACTTCTTGTTTATATTTTCTTTATGGTCTGTAGGATCCCCAATCCCAGTCCTCTAGACAAACACATTTAAATTTCAAAGATTTGTAACAAACTTTGTATTTATCAAAAATCCCAAGAGAACTAATTTGGGATCAGTTTTGACAATGTTTTATAACTCTAATTTTTTATTATAAAATATTTGAGATCGATCTATCATTTTATTTATTTGAGATCGACATGTGTTTACTCTAATAAATTTTTGTTAGGCATGCGGACCATTTTCTTTTATTTTTATGTGATCAAAAATATTTAGTTTAGCTATGATGGATGTGAGGAAATTTTTCTTATATTTTTCAAATATGTGATGTGTGAGGTTCTTGGTCACCTCTTAAGAATTATATTTAAATAAAACAAAGTATTTTTTTTATGCAACATTTATATTTCTTTGAACATCATGGTGGACTTATCCTATATTATTTTGAAAAACTAGAATTCCAAGAGTATCTTGAAATGGAGAGGAGTACCACCTCTATAAAAACGTAGGGAGATTTGTATCCCCATGAGGTTGTTATTTCGGTCCTAATAGATTCAAACGTCAACATTTTTGGCAACCATACTAGGGAACAACTGAAAATTTGAATTCTAGTTTAATATCTTTTGAAAGATACATGACTTTTCCCTAGGCTAATCAGCGCCACCTAGAAATTGGATTGAATAATCAATGAAGAATCTTGCATCAACTATATAATTTGGTAATAATGGCAATCGGTGCCAAGGAAGAATTGGAGATCTTGGCAGATATTGGTCCAATATGAATAAAGATAAATCCTCCTTAGATAGAGGATATGAATAAAGATAAATCCTCCTTAGATAGAGGAGAGACAAGTGACAAGACCGAAGAAACAAAAGACAAGCTCGAAGGGCATAAGAACGAGGTCAAAGTTGAAGTTGGACGACTACAAGGGACCTATTACCAGAATTAAAAGAAAGAAATCATGTATTCTAATAAGTGGAAAATATTTTCCTGAAATATCTCCAGACATGGAAGGAAGAAATGAACAACCATGAGAATAACCACGAAGAGAAAATCATGAAGGAAGAAAATGAGGTGGAGGAGGTGGTGGAATAAATCAAGAAGACCTAATATTTGGAAACCGAGGAAGAGTAATAGATTCCCCCTTAAATATTCGAGGTGAGAAACATGACCTCCGTATTCTCCCTAAGGGTACTTTGAAATAATTTTCCAGAGATAGAACAATTGATGCCAAAAGACACCTTAATTTATTTCTTGATGTTTTTGATTTTCATCATGTTGAATATGACAATGTGATGGTAAGGTCATTTCTTCAAACCTTATTAGGAAGATCCTATGAAGGGTATACGACATTACCAACTATGTCAATTGGTTCATTTAACGACCTTGAATCCATGTTCATGACTATGTTTACTCCCCTAGTTGCATATCATACCCTTCTCACTAATTTCACCTAGAGTGGTTTGAGGAAGAATGAGAGAATACGAGATTTTGATCTCGGGTTCAATAAAACTTTGACTAAGATTCCAGAAGATAAAATACCTAATGACCTAGTGATACTTGGTTGTTATAAGAATGTGATGCCCCCAAATGTAAAATATGATATTAGAACATCACAAATGGATACCTTGGAGGAAGCAATGATTAAGGCCACTGAGATGGAAGAAATTATGATTGAGACAGGTGTTGACCTCAATATTATACTAGGAAAAGTACAGAGGTAGCCAGGAAGCCTAAATATTGATGATCAAGGAGCCTCTAGCTCAAGAAATAATGAAGAGCAGAAGTTGCAACCGATCCAAAATCAAACCATTGGAGGAGGAATTTTAAGGGAACCATAGCAAATGTGAAGGTAGACCTTGTTGCGACACAAGAAACTAAGAAAATAATCGAGATTGCACAAATTAATAGAACCATCTAGAAAATTCAAAATGAGATAACCAGACTAAGAAGGGGTGATAATTATGTAGAAAATCTCAGAATGTCGGTCCAAGGGAAAAGAAGGAACCCTCCCCAAGAAAACAGAGTGAGGTTTGAAAACACCGATAATCAAAACAGACAAAGGGTTCCCAGGAAACCAATCCCAAATGCAATTGTTATAGATGATATATATGATGAGAAAAGGGTTAAGCAAGGAAATGATTATTTACCTGATGAAAGTTTTGAAAATGTATAGACGGATGAATGTGAGACGTCCATGTATAAATTTGAAGGTGACAATGACCCTGAATCGGAAGATAATTTTTCCCATACATGAGCGTTTGTAAATAAATCCAAAAATAAAGATGATTAAGAAAAAAAAAATGAAATAATTAAAGAAAAAGATAAAGAAAAGGTGAATGAGAAAAAGTCAAATAAAAATGTGACGGATAGCACTAGAAGTAAGAAGAAACACCTGGTGTCAAATCCTCCTTGGATGAAATACAATGTTGTAGAGGACTTGAGTAAGATAAGGATAACTCTTCCTTTTATAGAAATGGTAAAGATCTCTCAACAAAGGGAAAACATTTTTAGATTGTTGTATGATCCATATGGAAGAATGGAAGTTGTTTCTATAAGTCCAAAACAAAGTTAGAACCCATCAATTGTCAAATTAAGAGGTAAAATCCCACCTTTTTATATTTCAATTGAGAATCATAATGTTGCACTTCATAATTGTTTATTTGACTAGTGGTCATGGAGGCATTGGGCATGAGTTGCACCAAATATTATGAAACAGGTGAAAGAATATATGCAATTGATTCCAGACAAGTGCCATCTTATGGAAAAATCAAGGATTTTTATGCTTGGATCACAGAGGCTCCCCATATTATTATAGTTTTCAATATTGTGGTGGTAGACCTTCCTCCTTTGTATGGATTTTTCTTAGGAATAGATTGGTCGTCCATGATCAGGGGATACATAATGAATGATGGAAGCTGCATGATGTTTTCAGATAAAGAAGGAGCAATGATTGAGGTCCCTTGTGAACCCAGGAGGTCATTTTCCTTCAATAATAAGGATAATGAACTAATGGAAGATTATATAGATGTTGGGATCAGAAGCTATTCTATCCTAGACATGGAGAAGATTAAATATATGGAGAATCAAAAGGATCATTTTGAAGGTTATTGGAGGATGTAATTTAATGGAGATTTCTCAAGTTCCGAGAGTGGAGTTGGAATCGTCTTTATAAACCTAGGAAATATTGTGCATCCACATGTTATCGTACTTGAATTTGTGTACACCAATAATGAAGCAAAATACGAAGCTTTGATTCAAGGAATGACTCTCGC
This sequence comes from Picea abies, assembly GCA_900067695.1. Taxonomy (NCBI): domain Eukaryota; kingdom Viridiplantae; phylum Streptophyta; class Pinopsida; order Pinales; family Pinaceae; genus Picea; species Picea abies. The sequence continues at coordinate 8,656 of CBVK0100484591.1, forward strand.
ATGAGAAATGAAGATAGAACATATAATTGTGACAGGAAACTATGAGTTGGTAATAAATCAATTTACCTAGAGATATAAGATTAAAAAGGAAAGACTCAAGTTATATTTCAAAAGAGTTAATGAATTGATTGAATCCTTTAGCTCTTTCAACATTTCTTTCATCCCGAGGGACAAAAATCAGAAGGCAGATTCATTATATTTGGTGGCCTAATTGTCAAACCCATATGATGTTCAAAGAAAAACATATTTTCAAGTAAAAAGAATATTCCAACCTTCTGTACATGATCATCAAGAGTATTTACAATTATTTGAGAATGATGAAGAATTGGAATTTTTTTTGAGGAATGATGATGAAGATGAGGATAATCACATAAATTTTATCCCGGGGAATTTTATTCAATCTGAGTCTCTTTTTACAAGATACGATCATGCTAAAAGCATCCTAGAAGAAGAATCGTTCCAAAAAGTCCAAGAAACAATAAAGATTAATATTGGAACTGATAGTTCCCCAAAATATGTCAATTTGGGAGTTGATTGCACAATTGATGAAGTTGATCAATATGTCACATCATTTAAATAATATATTGATGTGTTCGCATGGATTTATGATGATTTCAAGGCATATGATAAAACAATATTTCAACACATTATTATATTAAGATAAGGGGAAAATACTATCGAGCAGAAGATAAGGATAATGAACCACAAATTAAAACCACTGGTAAAGGTTGAATTGGAAAAATTAAAGAAGGTTGGAATAATATACCCCATTAGACATTTTGATTGGCTTCCAAACCTTGTGATAGTGAGAAAAAAGACTGGGGAAATTTGAATGTGTGTATATTTCAAGGATCTTAACAAATCAAGCGTAAAGGATAATTATCCTTTGCCTAACATGGAGTTTTTTCTCCAACAAGTCACGGGATTAGCCTATATGTCCATGTTAGATGGTTTTTATGGGTATAATAAATTCCTTGTTGTTGAGGAAGTCAGAGAAAATATAGCTTTCATAACACCTTGGGAGACATATGCATATGCTCAGATTCCCTTTAGTTTAAAAAATGCAGGAGCTACATTTTAGAGGGCTTCAATCATGCTTTTGAAGGATTGATAGGAAAATTCATGGTGGACTATCAAGACGATTTAACAGTACACTAAAAAACAAGGAGTGATCACATTCATCACATGAGGAAATTTTTTGACAGGTGTAGGTTATATGGTACTTCTTTAAATCCAAAAAAATGTTTATTTGTTGTAGCTCAAGGAAAACTATTGGGTCATATTGTGTGCAAGGAAGGAATATATATCGAACCATAGAGAGTTAAAGATATAAATGAACTCAACCCCCCATCATCTAATAAGGGAGTTCAATAATGTTTTGGCAATATCAACTTTGTACGAAGATTTATCCTCAACTGTGCAAGTATCAAGGAAAACTATTGGGTCATATTGTGTGCAAGGAAGGAATATATATCGAACCATAGAGAGTTAAAGATATAAATGAACTCAACCCCCCATCATCTAATAAGGGAGTTCAATAATGTTTTGGCAATATCAACTTTGTACGAAGATTTATCCTCAACTGTGCAAGTATTGTGAAGTCGATTAATTTATTGTTGAAAAAGGACCAAAGATTTGAATGACAATGGATACACAAGAAGCGTTTAATAATATCAAATAGGAAATCAATACATCTCCAATCCTCATTAGCCCATATTTTCAAAGAGATTTCATCATGTATTCATTCACTATAGAAACAATTGTTGCATCTATTCTTACTCGGAGGAATTCCAAGGGTTAAGAAATTCCAATTAGTTTCATGAGAAAAAACCTTCATGATTATGAATTGAGATATTCAGAATTGGAGAAGCAAGCCCTATCTCTTGTGAAAGAGGTGGCGCAATTTCAGAGTTATATAATAAATTCTCATGTCACTGTGTATGTTCCATCCTCTCCTATGAGGATGGTTTTAAATAAAAAATTGAGAGAAGGAAAATGGGAAAAATGGTTGGCAAAGATTCAAGAATATGATA
>CBVK0100484592.1:0-10853 GCA_900067695.1 Picea abies
CTCCCCAACAAAATATGATAGAAATCCATGGGAATAACATCACATAAAATTTTATCCTTATATACCCTTATCTTAAATTCAACTAAACATTGTTTACTGACAGTTACCCAATGTCCCTTTTGAAACCATGAGACTTTGTATGGGCTCGGATGTACAACAGTCTCCAATTCCAACTTCTCCACCATTTATGTGGACACTAAATTATCTGTGCTTCCACTATCCACTATTACCTTGCATACCCTATCCTTGGTCTTGCAAGAAGTCCTAAATAAATTGTTCCTCTGGACTGGATTTTCTATCTCTTTCTCTGGCTTCAAGAGAATTTTCCTCATCATTAATCATCTTCCACCTTCTGCATCTTCTACCTCATCATTCCGCTTTGCACTTCTGAAATGTGAGCTTCACCTCCATCTCTTTTTCTATCTGAGCATTCCCAAGATTTGTGTCCGATCTTTCCATAGAAAAAATACTTTACTTCACCTCCTCAACATATTCATCTTCCTCTTGCTTTCGGAAAAGTGTTTCTATCAGCGTATTTCCTTTTGTGTGAACTTCCTCCCCTTTCTGGGTGAGTATGGTTTTTCTTTCCTTCCTCCTTGGGCTTCTGTACTCTATCCTGGGCAATTGCTTTGCCTATGCTCTGACTTCTACCTCTGCCTCTTTGTCCTTTCTTTCAGACCAATTTTTCTTCAGCCTTCAGAGCGATATGATAAGCATCTTCTACATTCATGATTGTTACCATGCTCATCTCATCTTGAATGTCATATCTCAGACCATTCATATTTCTGGCAACCTTCTCATCATCACTCTCATGGTGACCTACTCTAATTTTTATCCTGTAGAACTCTTTAGTGTATTCCTTCACTGTCATCCCCTTCTGTCTCAAATTTTGCATTCTTCGAAATAGATTGATTTGGTAATCTCTGGGTATAAATTTTTTTTTCATCTTGGCGACCATCCTATCCCAGATTTTAATTCTTTGCTTGCCTTTGCAATGCCTGTCCACCTGCAGTTCATCCCACCACAATGTTGCATGCCCTTTAAGTCTAGTGAAAACATGTTTAACTTTCTTATCTTCCTCGACATACTCATATTCGAAGTATTTGTCCAGAGCTCTAAATCAATATAGCATCTCCTCAACATCTAAGTTTCTTTCGTACCTTGGAATATCCATTTTTTCTATGGCCCCTATTCTTGCAACAACTCTAAATAGACGTTTTTCTGCAACATCTTCAGCTACAACTTCTTCTTCATCTCCAGCCTCATTTTCACTTTCAGCCTCACTAACGTCTCCAGCATCAATTGTTCGTCTTTGTGTTGTCTCCATAGCATCTAATCGATCTCAGAGTTCTCTCATTTCCCTTTCCACAACTAGGTCAGGCATTGGTCTATCTTGTCGTCTTCTGAGTGACATGATTTAAATTTGTTCCACGTAGAATTTAAGTCACAAATTTCCTTCTGTCTCCTCTCACCTATAGAAACAAATATTGTAGGCTTTGATACGACCTAGCGCAGACCCCCTACCTCAATCGGGCTTGTTGACCTCCCAGTCTAAGGAACTCTTATATCACTGAGCCAAAATGGCTCTTCCATTCCATGGCTAGGATCTCAATTTGACCAAACCACAAGTCCTTAAGAAAAACTTTGCATGTGTGAAATAGCACTAGGCATGAGCTCTTCTCTCACCCGACCACGGTGCTACAACCATATGCCAACTTAACGCCACTTCGCACTTCGCGATTCATGAATATTGGCATGATACAACTCTGCCACTCCAACCTCCGAAACCCGACTAAGGGATTGGCAGGCACTGACCCTCTATTCTATGCACACGATGTGACCTTCCTCTAGGAACTGGGTCTCAGCTCCCAAGTATTTTGAAATTTCACGATTTAGAGAATTAGTGAACAACTTCTCCTTCCCTTTCAAATCCCCGACTCCTGAAGATCCGATGATCCAAATCTATAGTCCATATCCCCTGCAGATCAATGACCCAGATCAAGTCGGCGATTCACCTTTCACAACTTTGGGGAAGTCTTCACCTCTATTTCCCCCAATGGTCGAATCCCAAAAAATTTCCTAACCCAAATCAACGGCTCTCGACACGCCAAGATCTGACGGTCCATATCTCTCCCTTTGAATCAACAATTCACACTTCAGGGTTTTTGGAGAAGTATTCACTCCTTTTCGCTAGTGACCAAATCTCTAAACTGTACCCACAGTATATCGATGGTTCACAGGTCCCGCTTTCCAACGACCTAGATTCAATCAGGATTTCACATACTGAGGATTTGAAAACCAAGGTTGAACCTTGTTCTCCCAACTCATGAAGCCTGATCTCTTGAAATGAACCAATGGTATTGATCTGATTTAGATTGACAACCCTATCTCTCCTGAGATTTTAAACGCTAGATGTAGCTCTTCCTTATCCTCCTCGCAACTCTGTTCGATCCGATGGCTCACGACAATTCCACACTTCACCCTTGAAGTTTTCCACCGTTCGTTTAGATCTCAATGAATCTTTCCCAAGTATCTCGACATCGACTCTCTAAACTTGATTTCCTCGGGCGACTGCAACTTTCATTCTCCCTTTGAATTTTTCTAACAACGCTATCCTTCTTGAGCTCATTCCTCCTGAAAACTTCTGGATTCTATAGAATCTTGTGTGAAAACCTTGCACGTCTTCATAATAACCTCTGGTTATCCAACAATTCCTACTCTGTGCACTCCTTGCAATAGAGGTTCTCCAACCGCTCCGTTGAGTTGAAGAAATATAACACTCTCCTCAGCCTATGCACCCCTTGCATGAATCTTTGCTACACTTTCACTTCTACTGGTATAAGCTAACGCTATCCCTCCTGAGCTTTCTGAGATAAAACTCATAATCTTGTCAACGCACTCCTTGCGGACTCTCACTACACTCCTTGCAGGATTTCTCAAGAAGAGAAATAATTGAAACTTATCCTCTCATAGAATTCATACAATCACCATGAAATCACGAGCATACACACAACATTGAAATAAATGCATAACAGAGAATATAAGCAAACTGTAACATACCATTCAAAAGATAAATACAACAACCATGACACACCATGAAATTTGGATCAAATCATTCTTATATTAATCCAATGCTTCTGTACATGGCTCAATAGCAACAACTATTATTCATACAACTTCTAATTCTCCACTCCTCTCTGATCTCTTAATCTTCTACAACATATTACCATCCTCAATAAATTTACAAAAGAGAGAGTCTTCTAGAGGTTTTCCCTCCCTCTTTTCTAAGTTATTTTGTCAAAATTAAACGCTATATACTAAACATTTATTACAATAAATGCCTCCTTATCCGACATATGAGATCAATTCTCATGATCTATATTACAATATCCCAAAGCATAAATGCAAATACATCCTCCCATATTTTACATTAATGTTTTATCTTTCAAATTCAAAACATCCTCAAAATGTGCGTTGGTGCATTTCCATCTATTCCACCTTTGCGCTTGCTTTGCTGTCTTGCCTACGATGCTCCTGCATCATTAAAGGATATGTTTTATGTAAGGTCATTGCAAATAGTGATTCTTTGGATGGATTAATTTTGATCTCAGTAGGAGAACCCATGGATTTATGATGATTTCAAGGCATATGATAAAACAATATTTCAACACATTATTCTATTGAGAGAAGGGGAAAATACTATCAAGCAAAAGATAAGGATAATGAACCCCAAATTAAAACCATTGGTAAAGGTTGAATTGGAAAAATTAAAGAAGGTTGGAATAATATACCCCATTAGACATTCTGATTGGCTTCCAAACCCCATGATAGTGAGAAAAAAGATTGGGGAAATTTGAATATGTGTATATTTCAAGGATCTTAACAAATCAAGCGTAAAGGATAATTATCATTTTCCTAACATGGAGTTTATTCTCCAACAAGTCACGAGATCAGCATGCATGGCCATGTTAGATGGTTTTTCTGGGTATAATCAAGTCCTGGTTGTTGAGGAAGACAAAGAAAAGATAACTTTCATAACACCTTGGGAGACATCTGCATATGCTCATATTCCCTTTAGTTTAAAAAATGCAGTAGCTACATTTCATAGGGCTATGGATCATGCTTTTGAGGGATTGATAAGAAAATTCATGGTGGACTATCAAGATGATTTAATAGTACACTAAAAAGCAAGAAGTGATCACATTCATCACCTGAGGAATTTTTTTGACAGGTGTAGGTTATATGGTGTTTCTTTAAATCCCAAAAAATGTTTATTTGCTGTAACTCAAGGCAAACTATTGGGTCATATTGTTTGTAAGGGAGGAATATATATTGAACCAGAGAGAGTTAAATCTATAAATGAACTCAACCTCCCATCATCTAATAAGGGAGTTCATTCATTTTTTGGTAAGATCAACTTTGTACAAAGATTTATCCCTGACTATGCAAGTATTGTGAAGTCGATTAATTTATTGTTGAAAAAGAACCAAAGATTTGAATGGACCATGGATACACAAGAAGATTTTAATAATATAAAAAAGGCAATCACTACATCTTCAGTCCTCATTAGCCCATATTTTCAAAGAGACTTCATCATTTATTCATTCGATATAGAAATAGTTGTTGCATCTATTCATACTTATAGGAATTCCAAGGGTCAAGAATTGCCAATTAGTTTCATGAGAAAAACTCTTCATGATTATGAATTGAGATATTCATAATTGGAGAAGCAAGACCTATCTCTTGTGAAAGAGGTGGCACACTTTTGGAGTTATATAATAAGTTATCATGTCATTGTGTATGTTCCATCCTCTCATGTGAGGATTCTTTTAAATAAAAAATTGAGAGAAGGAAAATGGGCAAAATGATTGGCAAAGATTCAAGAATATGATATTGAAATTAAACCTTTAAATCTAGTTAAAGGATAGGTTTTATGTAAGCTCATTGAAAATAGTGATTATTTGGATGGAGTAATTTCGATCTCAGTAGGAGAACCCATGGAAGTTTTAGAATGGTATAAAAATATTATATTCTATTTTAGGTCTGGACAATTTCGAGTCACCATGAACTCTAAAGAGTGAAGAACATTAAATATGAAGCCAAGTCAATATGTGTTGATTGTTGATATATTGTTCAGGAGGAACTATGGTGGCATATTGTTGAGATGTGTTGATGAAAGAAAAGATCAAGAATTTATGAAAGCATTCCATGAAGGTATATGTGGTGGAAATTTTGTGCCTACCACCACCGCCAATAAAATAATAAGAGTTGGGTTTTATTGGCCATCAGTTTTTAAAGAATCATATGCTACCATAAGGAAGTGTGTATCTTCTCAACAATTTTTCATGGAAAATAAAAAATATGCAATGCCATCACAACCTATATCTGTAGAACAACTATTTTCCCAATGGGGAATTGATGTTGTTGGACCAATAAATCTAAAGTAAAGAAAAGGACATACATATATCCTCACTGCTATAGATTATTTTACAATGTGTCCGAAAGAAGTAGCATTAAAAAGGGTTGATTCTAAAGAGTTGATTAAGTTTCTCAAAGATAATATTTTGTCAACGTTCAGTGTCCCAAAAAAATTCATTACTGACAATGGCTTGATTTTCATTGGTTCAAAATTTACAAAAATTTGTGGAGAATATGGGATTGTTATGGGGAATTCTTCAAATTACTAGCCACAAGGGAATGGTCTTGCAGATTCCACTAATAAGACACTCATTCAGATATTGAAGAAAACTATTGATAAGAACCAAAGAAATTAGCATTTGAGGTTGATTGATGCTCTATAGGAGAGCAGAATGACTCTGAAAGACAACACTAGAATGTCTCCGTACACTTTGGTTTATGGGAAAGAAGCAAAAATTTCAATTAGCCTCGAACTAAATGTCTTGACTTTTGTAGTTAATAAAGAGGATGCATAAGATAGTTCACTTATGCAAAAGAGAGTGAACTAGGTATTAAAATTGGAGGAAGAACAAAGTAAATCCTTGAATACAACTTCTTAGAGACAACAAAGTATCAAAAAACATTTTGATCAGAATGCAACCATAAATAATTTTCAAAAGGGAGAATTGGTGTTACTCTAAAACAAAGCTAAGGAGAAACTATCGATGCACACAAAATTCAAAGAACTTTGGGTTGGACCATATATCATTGAAAATATATTGGGTTTTAATGCTTATATGCTCAAATATATGAAGGGTAAAATGTTAATGCTTCTTGTTAATGGGAAACATTTGAAAGGTTTCTTCACCTGAAATTTTCTCATTTCCTTGTACATAATTTTCATTTACTTAGTTTGTATATCCTTACTTTTCGACTCCATAGCCCAATGGATGGAAGCATCTAATCATGGATATTATGGATTCTTGACAACCCACAGGGGGTTATCATCCCATAGTTGGAGCCAATTGCTAAGATCATTTTTTGCTTCCTTGTTTTCCTTCCACATTCTATCTTCCCAACTTCTTTTTTTCCATTTCTTTTCCCTCTTCTACACCTCCCCTTATTTATCTTTTTCTTTTGTCCTTTCTTCTCTCCCTTTATAGTTACTATACTTAGTCATATTTTAGTGATTGGTGGGTTCATGGGTTGGAGGACCTTCATCTCCATCCACTTGCTCATGTCATAAATCCACTACTACACTTAGCCATTTTTCAATTGTGTGCATTCACAGGTTCAAGCCTTCATCCTCCAAGTTCAGTGACCTTCACTTTGCACCCTAATTTTTGTGATATACATTTTGACCATCAACTTTGTCGCGGGTGTCGATCTCCAAAGTATTTTATTCCTTTTGAATTCAATTTAGACCAACTGCCTTTCTACACTTAGTATATTTTTGATCATCCATAACCACGGGTTTGCAAGTTCCTATAACTTCCAACAAGGAAAATAAAAGGACAATAGAAAGCAAGTAAACAAGAGAGAGACCATCATAGTAAGTTTATGTTGATCACATATTGCTTTCTTTATCATGTTTTCATCTAGTTACTCCACTTCTTTGACTAGAAAGGTTTAACCGAAGTCTGATAACTTCTTCCTTTCGCCTTTCCCGGTCTTGCTACTCTATCATTGTCCAACATCTTCTCTCCCCAACTTACTTCTTGTTTATATTTTCTTTATGGTTCACGAGAGCCCCAATCCCAGTCCTCTGGACAAAGGCATTTAAATTTCAAATATTTGTAACATACTTTATATTTCTCATAAATCCCAAGAGAACTAATTCGGGATCAGTTTTGACGATGTTTTATAACTCTGAGTTTTGAGTATAAAATATTTGCGATTGATCTATCATTTTCTTTATTTGAGTTCCACATGTGTTTACTCCATTAAATTTCTCTTATGCGTGCAAACCATTTTCTTTTAATTTTATGTGATAAAAAATATTTAGTTTAGCTATGATGGATGTGAGGAAAGTTTTCTTATATTTTTTAAATATGTGATGTGTGAGGTTCCTGGTCACCTCTCAGGAATTCTCTTTAAATAAAAAAAAATATTTTATTTTCTACAACCTTTATATTTCTTTGCATATCACGATGGACTTTCTTAAACTCCTATATTATTTTGCAAAACTAGAATTCCAAGAGTATATTGAAACAGAGAGGAGTGCCACCTATATAAAGAAGCAGGGTGATTTGTAACCCTATGAGTTTTTCATTTCGATCCTAACGGATTCAAGAGTCAACAAGGATTGATGCTTGGTATGGTACAAGTTGTTGGTTTGGTACATGGTTGAGACACATACCTTTTGATTGTATGTTGGTGATCTTGGTACATGCTTGGTAGAGGCATGTGTTTGTGATGTTGGACATCTAGTTGAGATGTGTCCTTCATGTATGATCCATGTGATAGGATCTGGTTGAGTATCTATGACAGTGACAGGTTGGACAGGTTGATGTGAGAGGTTGGATACAGTGATAGGTTTACACATCATAGGTTGACATTCATATGGAAATGACAGTGGAAGTGACAGTGGCAATGATTGTGGTAGTGACAATTGGTCTACACTTATATTTCAGGGCAGTGGGATGGGGCAAGGAATGGGGGTTATATCCTCCTTCCAGTTGGTTCCAGAGAATTAGGGAGTTGGTGCTTCCTTCAAGTTGGATCCTGAGAATTAGGGGGTTGTAGCCTCCTTCTGGTTGAGGCCAGAGAATTAAGAGAGTTGTAGCTTCCTTCATGTTGGATATTGAAAATAGGGTGTTTTAGCCTCCTTCCAGTTGCATCTAGAGGATTTGAAAGTTGGTGCTTCCAGTAAATGAATGATATATATATATATAAGAAAGCATTTTGTGGTTTTCTCCCATTTGGGTTTCCACGTAAATACTGGTGTATTGTGTATTTGATGTGATGTTGCTTATGATTATATGCTCATGATATATTGAATGCAATCTTAGATGATACATTGGTGATAAATTGTTGAACATTATTGATAAAGTGAAAGAATATTTATTGTGGTTAAAAGTAGTATAAAGCACTCATACTGATTCACCCCCCCGGTAATCCAACATGGTGCAATTAAAATATTATATGTATGATTATTGAAAGATGAAAATTAATTAGGACGCTAGATACATTGTAGTAAAAGGTTAGATATGTAAAGTACTTACAATTTTTTAGTTGATTTGAAAGTTTATGTGTAGGTAGAATGGTCGTCGATATGGAAATGAGTGTAAGACCATAAGGAATATGGGATGTTACCTATTGTTGTGAGAGACAAATGATATGAGGAGGAACCTCATGGTATATAACTTCCCTTATGAAGCAAATTTGAAAATTGAGAAGTGGAGCATTTTTTAATGTTTGGGTTGACTCGGGTTCTACCTTAGTTATCCAACAAAACCCTTTTCACCATCGTCTCTTCTAGTAAACCAGAAGGTGCACAGAGTGCACAACATAGTCTCAAATGAGATAGTTTATGGGTGACTACAAGACACAGATGTCTACAGTCATGGAAGGAATTGGGGTTGTTTTTATTACTATTGTTCTACTTTAACATTCATTGTATCATACCATTCATCATATCTACTATTTTATCCATTCATAATATTCATTCTTCATACATATTCTAGTGTGCATTGTAATTAAACCCTAACAAACGCATTCATCTAACCATTCATCCATAATTGTAGAAATAATAAAAAGCATTCATACATTTTGCAACACATGGTTTTATCATGGTTCAACCCCCCCGGGGCTACGTCCACAAATATCTTCTTCTTATTTCTTATTCTTCATCAAAAATAGTGTTGTGTCGCACCAAGATCTGTATCTTGCACCCTGACCCTTAGTTACATCTCAATATTGACTCCATTTGAGTTCCACAGCTCTCAACCATACCAAACCTCAAACTCAAAAAGGACACCAAAAGATACCAAAGATATGATAATAATACTTCAGTATACCTCATACATCTTATTTATACTACAAAATGGGTTAAAACCCTTACATTATGACTCCAAAACTCTAACCCTAACCCTAACATGGCCAGATTTGTCCACATATGTGCCATATTTCTATACCTCATACATCTTATTTATACTACAAAATGGGTTAAAACCCTTACATTATGACTCCAAAACTCTAACCCTAACCCTAACATGGCCAGATTTGTCCACATATGTGCCATATTTCTACAAATCCTGTTGTGCGTTGATTCCTTTGCCCTTTGTCATGCTGGTTTTCCTTCTTTTCTAGTGTGTGTTGTTCGATTAGTTCCACTTTGCCTTGTGTGTTGCACTTAAATCCAATAGTTGGTTTCTCCAACAGACCCCCCACACTAACTTATGGATCATCCCGAGCCACTCAGGTCATGAGTACCTCCTGCAGTATTGTGCTTAACTCCAATAGTTGGTTGCTCCAACAGACCCCCCACACTAACTTATGGCTCATCCTGATCCACTCAGGTCATGAGTACCTCCTGCAATAATATCTGCAATTCCTGGAACTTATTTTCTAGTTCATATGATTTTACCTTCATCTACACATTCTTATTTGTGAGGGTCTCCATGACCTGCGTTGTAACTTGATCCTTCAACACTTGTATGCTTTATGTGTGTGCATGTTCATTTTGGATTTCTTTGTTTCCAGCATTGTTATCATTTGTTTTGCTTCCTCTTATAGGGGCTCCAATTGAGCATGTCATTCTTGTTTCTCCTCTTGTACGGCCTTTACCTATGCTTATAGGTTTTTCATATCCTGCGCAACCCTCAGTCTCAGGGATATGGCCAACGTCTTCTGTCGCTGCTTCAAATCCTGAACTACAACGTTCATCTTATCTTCTCTCTCCTCCAACTATTGGATCTTTTCATCCTCTATAAAGCTTGTACAAATTTGATCCAAGTGGGTATCAGTGGCCACCCACCTTTTCCAACTGGCTCAAAATAGGTTTCTGGCAATTCTGGTAATTTACTACTTTTAGCAGTTTTTAACTTTCGGGGCCATTATGAGGCCCTAAACGACGTTGTTTGGAAAATGGAGAGAAATATGGAATTTCCTTCAATATTTCCTCCAAAGTGAATCTCTTCGATGATACCTTTCCAATGGGATATCATGCCCCTAAAACGGAGATCGTATGCAAAAGTTACGACCCCGGGAAGTTGATGTACTAACTTACCCAAACGGGGCCCACATGACTTTTGGCACTTCATCTCGTAAGGTTAGGGTTTTGGATGTCTAGGGTTTTTGGAATTCCTGTTTATTGTAAAAAGGCCTTCAGAACCTCATTGTAATCATCTTCTTGCGAATGTGAGTAGCCGTCACATCTCTTCTCAGAAATAAGCTGCCACCATTCTAGAGAGTCTTTCACTCTGTATTTTTACAGTCTCTGTACATTTATTTCA
>CBVK0100484593.1:0-13265 GCA_900067695.1 Picea abies
AATTTATCAAACATACCTAGATCCATATTTTTGAAACAAAAATTTCTACTCATCTTACCTTTTCAATCAAAATTTCTCACTATTCTTACCTTTATCAGAGCACAAAGCTTCAAGACCTTACCTCTTTTCTTCAAATCATACTTCTCTTCTTAGCACAGAGATTCACAATCCAGGTAGAGTACTACGCACTAAGGCAACATATCTATGCACGGAGCTTTCACAGTTTCAAGTCAGATCTTCGCATAGAGCTTCTTCTTCCTCAATTCCCAACAATCAAGTTTCAGGTTAGATATTCGCACATAGATTCTTCTTCATCAGTTCCCAATAATCACAGTTTCAGGTCCCATCAATGGAACTATTTGTTGGCACAGGGGAAGACCCAGGGTCCAACGCTACAACAACACACCAACAAAACCCTAACTATCGGCCCTTTTAGCAACACTACAACAACACACCAACAAAACCCTAACTATCGGCCCTTTTAGCAACACCTGCAAAGCATATGAAGTCTCACCTGAGGTAGAGGTAGGGGTGGTTGCAGGACTCAGATGTCTGTAAACTTAGCTGGGACACATATTTGTGATTATAACACCTTAACAAAGAACTTAGTAATTACAGTTTGTTAATATTTAGCCTTAGTTTATAGTGAAACTAAACCCTAACAACAGATCAATGTAGCATTCATACAGATCCAATGGATTCAAGCACTAAGCATACCAACAGAGATCATATCTAGAATTCATTCACATTATTCAACATTAAGCTATCATATCGGATTCATCTATCATCTAACAACACACTAAGCATTGAATCACATAAACAAGAGAGAAATCATAAACCAAAAAGCATTCATAACACAGGATATACGTGGTTCACCCCCCCTTGGGGATACATCCACCAACTCTTTGTCTTCTTTATTAGCTTCTTTCAATCTTCTTACATGCACTCTTTGTCTTCTTTATTAGCTTCTTTCAATCTTCTTACATGCACAAAGCTTCCAAATCAACTCCACAAAGGATAGGAGATCTGCACACCTTGCCAAATCCTCCTTCCCCAAGTAGATATAGGCACAGATCCTTACACAATCTCTTACAGTCACTTGCACTTAGCCTTGCAAGTCTCACACAGTGCGCACAAAACCAAATCACACAGATCTACTTTTTCACTTAGCAACAATGGCTCACACTGACTAGTTACTACTTCTTACCTCACCTAGATTTCTATTTATTCAATATAAAATAGGCCTAAGCATGGGTAAACTCATGGGCCAACATCCCCATACCCATTACATAAGCCCAAAACCCAAAAATCCCTAAAAAGGGGCCGAGATCCCGCAATCTCCACTTTGACTTGCGCTTCACCTTCAACAGCCTGTCAAAGTCCCAAAAATGGTCAAAATGACCAAGGATCCTCAAAAATTGGTCAAGGGCCAACATGCCCCCAACACTCACCTGTAACTTGTCCCGATTCACTCTGCTCTAGGTAACTCTGCTTCAAAATCCTTGAGCTTGGCTCAAGCTACTTTGACCTGTTGTTGTGCCACAACCTCCTACTCAATGAACTCTTGGATTACTACTTCATTGACAGGTGCCTCTAAGAACTATTCAACTACAGTGATGACTTTCTCTAGTTCTGCTCCTCGGCCTTCAATCTTTGCAAACAGTTGGCAAGCCTCATCCTATATTGGTTGGAGCCTCTGAGTTACTTCCATGAATATGCTCTAAATGGTGTGGACCTTCTACTGGGCAGTGCACTGTTCTTGGGATCGCTTCATCCTCTCAATGGCTGACAGGGGCTTCAACTGCGCATGAACTGTTTATGCTTGCTTCTTCTCTTCCTGGAGCCACGACTCCAGTGCCTTCAATTCAGGATCCTTAGTAAGTCGCTCATAAGTTTGGGCACTGTGATCACTCATTTGTTTACATTCCATGGAGAGGATCTTGATTCTTTCAACTGTGCCTCGGGCAGTCGCTTCTCTTTGATCTTGCATATCCTGCGGAGTACTAGGCACTGTTCTTAGCTCTAGATATGTGATTCTCTACTGAAGTTGTTGGATGGTTTCTATGAGCTGTGCTACTTGGTGTTCTACTAGTTGTCCCTCCTTCTTCTCCAAGCCCGTCACAAAGTGAAGTGCTCTGTTGACTGATTCTTTTACTCTAACCTGCTCTACAAGCAACTTTTCTTTCTCCTGTTGGATCTGCACTCTCTCTTCTTCAAGGTATGTCTTTAAGAGGCTAGTATTTTTACGTCTGTCTTGTGCAACAGTGGTGTGCCATAATGATTTGTATTTCAATGCATGAAACCTTCCAATTATCTAAAGAAACATGGTGTAATTAGGGTGCTTCCAACCCACTAATGAAATCAAAATCATAAGCCACGAGTAGTGGAATTTTGTCCCAACATCCTATGCATCCTTACAATCATCTAAAATAAAATTAATAAATACAAGCTCCAACTTAATACAGTTCCCTTCACGCACTATAGATTCGTTGCTATAATGTCTATTGGCACTTCCTCCTTGTGATACTTTATAAGTAGTTTACATGCCATTAGTTTTTTGGCTATTCTTGTTGTTGGTTCACTAATCATGTTGATGATGATCCCCCTAGATCCTCTTTATGTACCATATTTTTGTTTCATATCTTATGACAAGGCCTTCTCCTTGGTATTTTCGTCAAGGTACTACACAGGTGGCTCACCATTGGTGGAAATATTTGTTATCTTTGTTATCAAATCAAAGTCTATGGATACTTTTGTATCCAACCACAAAACATATCCATGCATGACCGTTGGTAACTTCTTCATGTAGTTATTTACTTCTCTTCCCTTGCCAAAGTGTGGGATCTCCAACAGATTCATGATTCATGTGTTGTATAACCCTTGTATCCACTACTTAGGTTCCATTATGGGAACTCCCTTCATGTTGGTCCCTCTTCTTTCTAAGTATACCTTTTGCGTGAACTCTGGGAACTTATTTGTATCCCTGACATCATGATCTGAATAGCATAGTCTATCTATCCATCCAAGTAATTATGTGACAAATCCTACCCATGTTGGTACACATGGTAACACAATGGTTACCCATGGCTTCTTGCATGGGGATGTATGGACTTGTTGTTTACCTTTCCCCTTTACTAGTGAACTTGAAATGCCTACTTCTTTATATGTGTTCTCTTCCTCCTATTTGTCTCTGCTAGACTCCTACTATGTTGTAACTTCCTCAATCGATATTTGTTCTTGTTGTGTTTGTTTTGTGATAGGTTGAGCCCTTGGCTCATCAGACTCAGTCCTCTCTGCGTCTGTTTCTTCTATGGGTTGAATTGCTTCTTGCATCGAGTTTGTCTCTATTGTTGTGCCTGGTGGATCAACTTGCATCTATTTTGTTTTCTCTTCAACTAATGTAGGGCTTGTTGGTTCTGGGGAAGGAATGGAATCGACATTCACAACTCCCTCCATATGTGTATGGTTTTTGGCATCCATTGTTGGCTCTAGTGATGTTCTTTTATTCCTGCAGATTCTTCTCGACATATGGCTTGGCGCTCCGACTTTGGGTGGCACCATTGTGCTGGAATCTAGATGGGTTTGCATCAGAAATATCATTGTTTGTCTTCTAAATTGTATGTGTGTTCTTTCTCTTCTTGCTACTTAACTCTAGGTTCACTCAAATTCACAATGAGGCTTGTTGAACCCAAATTTTGCTTCTAAAGTGTTGTCATAAATGCTCCAAAATTTTCTGAGCACACTTCATTAATTGTCATAAATGTTCCAGAGCTTACTATGCACACTTCATAAATATATGTTTCGAGCCTCTTTTTTTCAGTGACCCATTTTTTTTTTCCAGACTGTTTCATTTTTCTAGTGCGTTATAATTTTCCATTGTGTTACATCTCTAGAACACTAGTACTTCCTTCTTTTATAGTTGTCATGTGTGCAGTATCTTCATTTCTTGTCGCCCTGGATTTTTTTTCTATTGCACACTGTCATCCTTAATTATCTGTCTATCACTTATTCTTTTAACTACTTATTTTTGGATTTTTCTTTATTATTATTATTTTTAGTTTTTTCTTCCTTTTTCTTCCTTTTTCTTCCTTTTTCTTCCTACTATTTACAATATGTATAAGTCTACTTGATGCACTGCAACTACTGAGGGTTAGTGAGTCGATTGTCCCTATACAGTTTCAGTCGACTACCATTCACCAGTCCTTGAACTTCCTTTCCTACTAAGTATTGCAATTGTACAAAACCTCCATATATAATAGACTTTATTTGATATGGGCCTAGACAATGCATTCTAAGATTCCTTGGGTGCTGCAAAAAATAAATGTCATAGAGGAGAACTAGATCTTCTTCCTTAAAATTATTCTTCTTAATATGCATGTCATGTCATGCTTTATCTTTTGCTTTTTGTACCTCCTGATGGAAACCTTCTATGATCCGGTCCTCTTCTAATTCCATCAGTCAATTCAATACTTCCTACATTGATCCCCTTTTTGTCATATTTGTACTTGTTGTGATGCGTAGAGTTGGTATAAAATAATCTAAGGGAACCATTGCTTCTTGTCCATACACCAATCTAAAGGGGTCTGCCCTGTTATCTTCTTGTAGGTAGTTCTATAAGCCCAAATTATTGTTGTTACCTTCAAATCCCAATCATCTTTGTTGACATTACAAATATTTGTCAAGTCATTCTACCAAATATTGTTAAAGTCTTCCATTGTTCCATTTGCTTGAGGGTGATAAGGAGTTATCCTCTGATGATGTATCTTAAACTCTTCAAGCATTGCCTCAATTGTAATGTTAATAAAGTGAGTCCCCCAATCACTCATCAATATTCTTGGACATCCAAACCATGTCACTACATGTCCAAATAAAAGGTGTGTTGCAGTCTCTGTGTTGCAATCCTTTATTGTTGTTGCCTCAACCCATCTGGTTAAGTATTATTTCAATGTAATAATATATCTTGCTCCTGATCTTCTGGTTGGTGGATTAATTGGACCTACAAAATATACTTCCCACTTATCAAACACTTGTAACGTTACTTGAGGTCTCAATAGAATTTCATCCCTCCTGGATGGTTTCCCAACTATTTGAAAAACATCGCACTTTTGATAGTATTCCTTTGAATCCTTGTGAACTCTTGGCCACCATAATCCTACGTGCAATACCTTTTATGCAGTAGGTTTCCCTACATAGTGTCCTCCTAGAATTCCTCCATGCACCTCTATCAAAATAATGGTTCTTTCATGCTCCATCACACATCTTCTTAAAATGTTATCTGCTCCAAGATTTTATAAATGACCTACAATTAGTTGATAGTCTACAACTCTAACTACCAAATTTTCCTTCTGTGCAATGGTAAATTATCATGGTGCAACTCTTGTACTCAGAAACTCAATAATGTCAGAAAAATATTCATCTGAAACCTATACTAAAAATAGTTGAACATCGGGAAAGTTATCTTCCAAACTTCTTGGTTCTTCTCCATTATTGATTCTTGAAAAATGGTTAGGTCCTGCATTCAATCTTCCTAGATTCACCGCAACTTCAAAGTCAAACTATTGAAATAAAAATATCTGTATGCATATTATTCCACCCAACACTGTATTATTAACTAAGTATCTCAAGGTTGAATGATTTGTAAACATCTTGAAGTATTGTCCTAATAATTAATGTCTGAATTTATGATGCATAAACCATAGCTAGACCTTCTCTTTCTATAGTATTGTAGTTCTGATTTGAATTTAATAGCTTCCTTCTTGCAAATGAAATAGGGTGATCTATATCACCTTCTCCTGGTTGGGTAATACTTCTCCTAATGATATTGTAGATGCACCCACATGCATATGAAATTCTTTTTCCCAATATGGAAATACTAAAATCGACGCAGTAACCATCTTATCCTTCATAATATCCAAACTTTGTTGGAATTCAACATTCCATTGATACTTAGTGTTCGTCCTCAACAACTTCTCCATTAGCATAATAATCTATGCATATCCACTTATGAACTTCCTGTAATACCCTGTATGTCCAAGTGTACTCTTCAACTAAAACATTGACTTTGGTGGTGGTAAGCTAACTATGACAAGAATTTTAGCAGGATCAACCAGCAGAACCTGTTTACACACCACATGTCCTAACAAAATCCCAAAAGGTGTATTGAAAATACATTTCTTGATATTCAATGAGATCTGACATTGTCTACATATGTCCAACATCGTCCTCAATACTTCAAAATGATCCTTTAATAAATTGAATATTTTCCAATCATCCAAGTAAACCTCCAAAAACTTATGGATGATGTCCTTAAAAGATGCTACTACTACCCTTGAGAAAATTGTAGGTGCATTCTTCAGTCCAAATGGAATAATTGTATTCTAAAATGATCTCCATTTTGTAGAAAATGTTTTCTTATTCCTATCTTCTGGTGTTATCATTATCTAATGATAACTTGAAAATCCATCTATGAATGAGTAGGCTTCTTAACCACTTAAATTTTCCAGTACCTCATCTGTAAATGGGGTGGGAAAAGGATCACATAAGAAAGCATCATTCAATTTTCTCAAATACACATAGATCCTAATTACCCCTTTCTTCTTCTCATGCACAACCATAGGACTGATCCACTCCGATCCTTCCATGGGTTCTATGACACAAGCTTCCAACATTTTGTCAATTTTTTCTTTTACTTTCTCCTTGTATATTGGATTCATCATATAAGGCCTATGTATAATATGTCTTGATTCTGGCTTCAAAGGGATCATCATCTCTCCTAGGTCTCCTGCTAATCCCTTCATTTTTTAGAATTTCGTTGGGAATAAGTCATTGTATTCATGCAGTAATTATATGATCCTTTCTACTGTCTAATTATCCCAATAATCTCCAATACTTGAAATTTTTTGGTTTTCTACAGTTCAAATGTTGACCTTCTTGATCTTTAATGTTGCAACATAATCTTCTAAATATATCTTGGGACCTTCTACTTCCCTTTCACCTTCGACTTCTGGGATCTGGATATTGTGTGGGTTTTCTTCAGGATATTCTTCTTTAGTGATGTGATAGCATGGTAATAGTTGTCTGAAAGACTATTTTTTTTTTATATATTGGGACTATTTCAAACTCTAGTTCTTTAAATATCCTATATCTTACCACTTTTAGTGTTGTATCTATCTCTGGACTTTCATGCTCAAAGAAAAATGTAACTACAAAATTATGTTGTATCTCTTCCCAGTTAGCAATTTCTCTGCGTTGTTCCTGTTTTGTGTACCAGTTCCTTAGAATGCCTTCTAGTGTGTGAATAAAATGGTGTGGAAATTCTTCTGGTGGTAATAATATCCATTGAACTATGCACTCATATGCATGTTCTTGAGGTTGTCCAAATCCCTCATATTTCTCCTCATATCTATGATCTTTCTCTGCACCCAATCTGATGCGCATCAACCTTTTACACTAAAACCAATTGTTGATCTTTACCTTCTGGGTACCCCACCATATTGTAGGTGTATCTTTTAAAGCAATATCTAATGTTGGTAATCTATGATTTTCCATAACCTCTACCTCAAACTTCATTTAAGATTCTTCTAAATAATTCAATCCATAAAAAGTAGGGGGTTCTCTTACCTCTATACCAACCCATCTCAGTGCATGCATCATTCTAGCACACCTCCTAGTAGATAATTCATGTAGTTGTTGCTACCATTTTTCTAGTCATGTGTAAGAGTCTGAAGGACAAGAACTAATACTCCTCCAACTAAGCATCCCATATGCAGTTGGTTTGATATAATCTTCTTCGCGCGTGGTAGTTTTGTATAGCTTATTCACATTTTCTGTAAGAATATTTTATGTTGCAGGTTCCACATACCTTCCTCCTTCTAAAGGATCTAATGGAACAATAAATATGTATTCCCCTGATTCAAATATCATCTTCCTTGTCTTCAAGTTGATAATATTCTGGTTATCAAAATCACAATCCAGACCCAACAATGTTTGATATGGAGAAGTATTATCTACTATATCGATGACCTCAAAGTTTACCATGGTACGCACACCATCTAAATCTATTGGAATCCCATTCAACCTACCAATTGGAACCACTTTGTGTTGATTTTCCAAGTTCAATTGAATAGGTGAATACCCCAGTTGAGGTTCTCCCATAGCTTCCCATGTTTTCTTTGGCAGAACATTGACTTCAAACCCTGAGTCTAGTATAATATACCCCATATTTAAATAGCCTATGTTGTCATTCAATATGAATTCCTTGTTGGTTTTTCTCTTCTTATGGACATGATTTACTCTTTTTATCCCTTCTTCCCTTGAATTACACTTTTCTAACAAATTCTGCAGTACTTGTAAGGAATTTTTATCATTCAACAATTTGACATAGGCTCCCAAATATTTTCTTAAGTTACTTAATAGGTTTGACTAATACTCCTAATTAGTTTGATCAAATAATGAAGGCATTTCATACACTATTATCTCATCTTCCGGTTTAGAACCTGAAGTAGACGCAATATTTTCTTCTGGAATCTCCTGCCTAGCTTCTTTGAATATCTCTTTCTCTTTGCGTGCATCAAACTTATGTTCAAGCATTATGTTCTTCCTAATCCAATGGTACTGATCTTGATCCTTCTTGGTTGCATCTTCTCCTGTCTTAGCTCCACCTCTAGTAACTATGTTAATCTTCTTCTCGTCCTCTTCTCTATTTTCCACCCCAATACATTGTTAAATTTAGAACTCCTATTAAGTTCTTTTCAATTTACTATACAATAATAGCATAAGAAGGATCACTGAGAGAAACAAAATTACAAGGTACATAAAATTTTATCCTGGGAAACCCTCATGGGGGAGAAGACCCAAAAAAACGTCCTTAATATAGATTGCTAATACAATGCCAAGATAAAAGACAAAACCACCAAGAATAACCAAGACTGAGCATGCACCTCTCTCTCCTTCTTCTGGAAACTGCAGCTATCTCCAAAACTTGAGCACTATATGAGTGGTTGAGTGAGTGTGAAAATGAGGCATCATCCTCTCTTATTTATACTATCTGATAGGTATTGGGGTTGTGTCTCTTCACCAAGCTGGGACAACTTCTTCAACTAGTGGCTAAAACAACTTTAATTATCCATAGGGGCAAACTTCTCAATTAACACCATTTAATTAGGGTTTGACCAATCCAAAAAATGGGATTTGGTCATACATAAGTCTCGACATGATAAATACACAAAAGGGTATTGATATATATAATAATAATTCAATTATATTTATAAAATTCTTCGCATTTACAATATTTCAACATATATTGCATGTTCTGATTGGTCTGGTTCCTCTTGTCAAGTATCTTTATCAAAAGTGTTGGATAGTCTTTTCTTTCATGGTATGCTATGTAACAATACATACATGTCATAGGTAGTTGTGGGGAATATCTTCCATAGTACCTTGGTTTCTGACAGTTATGAAAAATAACTGGTCCTCGACCTCCTCCAAAGCCTTTTCCTCCACAACCTCCTCTGAAGCCTTTTCATCCACTGCCTCCTCCTCTGACGCCTCCTATGTTTCCTTGACTATCTTTATGTGGTGTATTACACTAAGGTCCTTGATTATACTGTGGTTGTGTGTTATTTTACTATGGTGGTGCTACACATTGTTACGGTGGTGCTCCAAACTATTGAACATTATTGTATTTGTGGTTTTGATTGAAACTATTGCGCGTGATTATATTGTAGTTTTTTCACGTTGCTATACTGAAACTGGTGCACAGATTGTCCTATTACATTTTTATCATGTACCATGTATGTATCTGAAATCCTTTCTTTCATCATCTCCAAGGTTTTACAGTCCTTGTCTTCATGTCCAACTGACTTGCAAAAATTACAAAATGTGCTCTTTGGTCCTGTATGATACT
The DNA here is from genome assembly GCA_900067695.1 of Picea abies. Lineage (NCBI taxonomy): Eukaryota > Viridiplantae > Streptophyta > Pinopsida > Pinales > Pinaceae > Picea > Picea abies. Next base: position 9,905 of record CBVK0100484593.1, read on the forward strand.
TATGCATCAGGGGGAAGTGATAGGGATCATGCCCATGTGTTTTGAAAATATCACACCATGGTCCTCCTAAAACTCAATAATTTGGCATACCCACTCCAATATACTATGCAAATAATGTACACTCATTCTTGTGATGGCCTTTTATCCTGCACATTGTACACCAGACATCTTCTCTTTTCTTCTTTCCTTTATTCTAATTCAAATGTGATGTTAAGTTCTTCATATCTTGCTTCATATCTTCCACAACTATATCTATATGCTTGTACTGGTTGTCTTCTAACTGCACTGTTGCTTGCAGAGCCTCAACCTATCTATGGAATTTATGTTGTCTCAAAGGATACTTCAAGTGTGGAAATAGAGAATTAACAAACAAATGTCTATGTTGTGTATCAGTAATATTGTACTTTAACTTACCTTTTAGCCTCTTGAACTTATGGTCCACTTTCTAGACTGAATATCTTATTTTCTTCTTAATCGAGCTATAATTTTATTCATAAACTAGTCTTCTAGGGTTGGTTTATGAAATTCTTTTATTAATTTCCTCTTCACCTCTGCTACAATTGTAGGAATTCCCGTTGGATTATTTGTTGTGAGACCCATGTACCAGTCTAATGGACGGTCTCTAAATGTGATTTGCAACTGCACGACCATTGTATCTTCATCTGTAGTCTACTTTGTTGCCCATATCTTCTCACAAATAAACAAATGATTTTTTGGATCATCTGACCCATCCCTTCGGAACTCTGGTAACCTAATAGTTGGATCTTGTCCTGACATTGTGAAATTTGTTGAAATACCACCTTCACACAATGTAGATACTTGACTGCTACTTGCTAAACTTGCACTTCTTCTTAAGTTTCTATTGGACCCACATCTTGTAAAAAATATTCTACCACTAATCACTTGTTGGTTAATTGGTTCTTCTTCATATGTATTAGTCGCACATGGGGTTGTGGGCTCCACACTAATTCAAATACGGAATGGAGATCATTCTTCTGTGCTAGACCCATGACCTCTGGTTTTTCTCTCATATGTGGTGTGCAAGATATCCTCAATTTTCCCCATGGTGCGGAGATCCTCTACCTCTTCCTCATCGTTGTCCAAGCCTTCTTGCTTTGTTATTTCCCTCTTCTTGTTATTCATACTATACTGGTAGGATCGTCTATTGCGCGTCACACTTGCTTTCCTTATGATTTACATGGTCTAATCATCATCCATCATGATGGGGTCCATTGATTACTCCTTCTATCTACTCTCCAGAGCATTCTCCATTTATCATATCTTCCTTAGTGATTCCCCCAACTCCCCTATGCGCACAAAGTGTTATATTTGTCTGATTCCATGGTCATCGTGCCTTTATCATGTAATAAGATCTTGATCGATGTGTAAATATACCTAATGTACTTCCCTTTGGGTCCCTTCAAGAAATCTTGTTCTGCAGTAGTATATGACTTCGTTGTATCTACTGCAAACTTAGTAATAAACCCCACATTAATACTATGTAACCAAAAATCCACAACACATGTGAATTTGTTATTATCCCTTTCCAATCGCGCAATATTTTCAGCAGTACCCTCTACTAGCCTGATCTGATTAGTCACATGGGTATCTTTCCTCCTCAATATCCACTCCTATAATAACTCTAGAAAATAACATAAATATGCTTCATGAAAATCAATAAACACATACCTCTATAGGTATTGGCGTGGTGTATACATGTAACCCTTATTATCTTTCTATGCAAACTCTAGTTTCTTTGTCTCCAACCATATTTCAATCTCTTGCTTCATAGGATTCCATGGCTTGAACATCCCTTTCTACCACTACATCTTCTACATCAAACCCCTTATGGGATGTCTTTTTGATTTCCAGCCAACAACCAAACCATTTTTTGGATGTATGGGCTGACTCGAGTTCTACCTTAGTTCTCCAACAAAACCCTTTTCACCATTGACCCTTATGGTAAACCAAAAGGCTACACCGCGCACAAAGTGCACAATGCAATCTCACCCGAGATGGTTTATGGGTGACTGTAGGAAGAAGATGTATGCAATCATGGAAGGGATTGGGGATGTTCTTTTTACTACTGTTCTACTTAAACATGCATTCTATCATACCATTAATCAAATCTACTATTTCATTCATCCATAATATTCATTCTACATACATATTCTAGTGCAAGTTGTAATTAAAACCATTGATTCATATAACCATTTCACCATAATTGTAGAAATAACAAGAGCATTTAGACACATTACAACACAGGGTTTTACCATGTTTCACCCCCCTTGGGGCTACATCCACAAAGATCTTCTTCTTATTTCTTCTTCTTCATCAAAATAACACTGCACACATTACATCATAGTATATGTGTAGTGAGGCTGACCAACACCACACCAAGCTCCACAGCTTGTGACCTGACCTTTAGTTCTATCTCAAAATTAACTCCATCTGAGCTCCATAGCTCTCATCAAAATATAGACTCTAACAAAAAGTATGATACTATCTCTCTCAAAAGGGACACAAAAGTCTCTCTCCAAGATACACAGAAAAACATCCTCCTTCAATATACCTCATACATCTTATTTATACTACAAAATGGGTTAAAACCCTTACATTGTGACTCCAAAACCCTAACCCTAGCATGGCTAGGTTTGTTGACATATGCGTCGGATTTCCGCAAATCCTGTCGCGTGCTGCTTCCTTTTCCCTTTGTTGCGCTGGTTTTACCTATTTTCTGGCACGCATTATTCCCTTTGGTTCATTCTGTCTCACTTACCTACCAAAAATGATTTCTCCAACACGTGCTAAAAATATGGTGCAATGATTTGCTACAACTCCATCAAATTTCTTAGCATGCTGAAATGATGGATCACGTGCTGAAAATCCGGTGCAATGGGTTGCTATGACTCTGGTTGAAGTAGTTGCTGACATTTCGTCTACCACCCTTTAGCCAGAACTTTGTCAACTCAACTAGCCTATTTATTCCTTCCATGGTCATCATTACTACTAATGCTCCAACTGTTGGATACATTCAGCTGTTGACACATCAAACACACTCTATAGTAAGTAACTGGCATATATGTCCTTTCCAAGTGCTTGCATGACTTTAAAATTTGAGGAGACATCTGGACTAGTGTTTCCAATATTGCCACATCAACTGAGGACGACTTCCACCTCTAGTTGGGCAGGGGGCATGTCATCTTACTATGTGTTGTGTTTTTTACATTTTCCATCCTACCTATCACATCGCACTACTTTTGATTAAGGTTGGTTGTCATTGATGTCAACCCTTGAAAAAAGACCAGTAGAACAAAGGTTTGGGTAATGGACCCAAGTTTGTTTGATGTAAAGATGACTC
>CBVK0100484624.1:0-10396 GCA_900067695.1 Picea abies
AAAGGATTATAATTACTCTATTACTGATTCACCCCCCCTCTCAGTAATCCAACATGTAGATGGAAGATGAAGGGGCAAAACATAAAAACAAGTCGTTCAATAAAACATTATGTTAAAAAATCAAAGTACAATATCACCTAAAAATGATGAATAAACGAGGCATGCACGCAGGTCAAGCAATGACAACAATTCCACTGATGAATGCCAATCAATATAATTCAATGTTACTACAAGTTGTATGTTTTGGAATATTTGTCTTTGAAAATCAGGGATTTTGTTTGATGTACTCGACATGTTGTCCCAATTGCATAAGGACATGTTACCAATAAGTGTAGCAATTACATATTGGTTGGAATTTGATTATCGTGGACCTTTACGTTGTCCCTTTTTGTATGACAATGGGTCTCTTATTCATATATAATAAAACTTTTTTTTTTTTATTTCATTGCATTCTCAAATGTTGTAAAATGTCGCGTTCTTGACTAATTAATATGTGGATGATTTACATTGTTGCAATTAACAGAGGTGTAATTCGTTAGATAACACATTAATGCAATCATTATATAAAAATGCAATAACAAAAATATAAAAAAATATTGTTATAAAAAATAATTTGATTTTGAAATGATTAATTGAAATTTTGTAAAAAACAATGAATTAAAATATATACATATCAATACACTATATTCTTTTGAACTCACTAGATGATGTGTGCCCTAATATAGAAAGTTGTGTATTTTGAGGAATCATATGCATCGGTGCACGTTAATTATAATAATGCACTGGTACAAACTATTGAGAAAATGCATCGTTCTGTAAATGATATACCGTACAATAATATTTATCATTTCAAAATTGTATGATGCTCATGTTCAAAATATACACTGGGGCACTAAAAATAATGTACGCATTGATACGTTGATTTTATTATACACACCAGGGTTCTAAATATTATTTACATACCAGTTCCTTTACTATAATATGTGCATTGGTGCTTAGTAAAAATAATGGCACCGACATCTCACCTCGAATATTCGAAAGGTGCTTAGTAAAAATAATGGCACCGACATCTCACCTCGAATATTCGAAATTTCACATGATAAAACAGACACCAGTACGTACTAATTATACAAGCACCGGGACACACACTATATTAAATGCAACTGGTCTCAAGATAACTTGATCGCAACGGTGCTCAATATAACTTAAGCTTACCAGTGCGTACAAAACCTAAAACGCAATGGTTCTTCACACACAAACAAGGTGGAACCAATGTGTATAAATTATAAGAGCATCGGTGCTTTGCATACGACGAAAAAGGTGGAACCAATGCACAATAGTTATAAACACACTAGGGCTTTTTTTATTATATTAACGTGTCGGGCGTATGTATTATATTAACACACCAGTGCGTTTGTATTATATTAAAGCACTAGTGCATGTTTGTCAATACCACATTGATGCATTTTGACAAGAACAACACTCGAAAAAAAACCTTCGCTCGCCCAATTTTTTTTAGTTGTATGGAACATCCGCTAAAAACTACGTAGTCAATAGAGGAGGTTATAGTGGAAGTTTTTTGAAAAAATTTACCAAATTTTGTAACACTAAAAGCCTCTACAGGAAGATGTTCTCCTTGTAGTGATTTAGTTTCTTTAATTGATTGTGGATCAGGGCTTAATGCCCCTCTTTTATTTTGTGAAAATCTTGTATATGTGCAACCCTACTCTCTAGATTGTGTTCTTTCAAAGACTTTATGAAGTGATCCCTTTGTTGTTAAAATGAGGACCAACTTGTTTTGAGTGCTTCAATGCACATTTTTTTTTAAATGGGTAGATTTTGTATTAAAAAAAGTTGCAGCTGAACCAGACATAGGTTTAATTGAGTGCTTCAATGCACATTTTTTTTTAAATGGGTAGATTTTGTATTAAAAAAAGTTGCAGCTGAACCAGACATAGGTTTAATACAAAAGGCATAAAAATGAGTCACAACCTTCTACCAAAAAGAAGTATGGAAAAGTCTATAATATCCCAGTTGTACCTACTCTAATCCAATTCAAGTGGTCCTGGTAGGTGTACTACATTGCAATATGAGATAATAACAAAATTACATGACAATCCATGGAAAATTTAAATAAATATAAATTGCAAATTATGTCGAGTGGCGGGCGTTGGCACAACAATGTTCAAATCCACCTAGGCCTCCAAAGCTTCATCCATTGATGCCACATTTTCATCTAGTTGGTCCAAAAGGATAAATGATCATGTTGTCTCCACTACAACCAAATTGTTGATGCCCAATGTGTCCACGATCCCCATAACGAAATTCACTAAGCAAAGAATTCCTCGCTGACACCTAGATCATGAGTTGGGGGGACAAAAATACCACCCAAGGAAGACAAATATGGCACACAATTATATTTATAAACCACCCAAGGAAGACAAATATGGCACACAATTATATTTATAAGAGATTTTAGAGAGCCCATTATGAATCCAACTCCAAATACTTCATGTGAGTGACTCACATGAAGGCATAAAATTCCTCCTTTGACTCAAGCCTGAAAAGTCATTTGGTAGAGACTATTGCACTTTCATCTCTAATTCTATTCTCAACACTCAATTTCGTTTCACAATCCTATGGAAATATCCATGAAGGGGGAAGAAATATGATCCCAAATTACCTAGAAAAGAACAATGAAATTCCAGCAAAGTTGAGCTAGAGCACCGCTAGGGGCAACACCTCCAACACTTTCCTCTACAACCATGCTACCATGACTGAGAACACATGTGAGCTTGCAAAAAATAGACCACTCCATAACAAACAAGAGATCAAATCCGCACATAATGACCTTGGACCCATTGTACTATGGGAGTATAAGCCCACTGTTAACGAAGCCATAGGTAATGAAGGATATTGTGAGAGCAATAACTTCTTGTCTCTTTGATGACACTTAGAATAACACTTATTGGGAATTTTCTCCACCATTTGTAATGGCATTAACATCACGAGAGGGGGTGAGACATGGGAAACCCCCATTAACAAGAAAACAACCTTTGTTCTTTTCTACACCGATGTTGGTATGGTAAACAATTGTTGACTCAAAAATATACTTTGGGCTCAACATGATGTTTATCACTTTCATGTTCTCATGAGCCGGCCTGAGGGTTGCTATTAACAACTCATTATCCTCTGATTCCAGTCCAAGACAGTGATAGGAGTCATAGCTACTATGGCCCTTTCCCATTAAAGTGTATATGTTGGTTGCATTCATAGGTTTCATCAGAGCACATAGTCACTTATCAGACACTAGAAGAGTATCATGCAACAATTTCAAGTCACTTGATATCAATTCAAGTCAATTAAGGGGTTTAGGTTCAGTTTGGTCAATGCCTCTAGTATCATTCCAAGGGATAGTAGGGATAAATGGATTTCAAAGTCATATTTTTTCCTATCCTACTATAACCTATTGAAAATCTACATAATAGTCATCAATATCCTTATGCCCATCAACATGTTGACGACACCCAAGCGGGCTCAACTCGACCTTGGTAGAATTCTCCCGAGACCATGATCTTTTTCCTCTAGGGGAGGCTCTCCCAACATCATTTGTGAGTTATGAAACCCTTCCACATAAGAATAACCTATGTCAAGGCTACTCAATTCATATTTCATGAACTCATGACTTAGTTTGCAAAAAATTCAATGTTGGCCCCTTTCTCTTGTCATTGGGTGGGTCCACTGAGAACCTGGTCTTCCACAAGAAATAAAATGAAATTTTTTCATTGTGTGGAAAATATAGTGGTTTCAACCTATAGGTATCATGATAATCTTTCCAATGAGCTATCATGAGCCTGATTTCGATTTCGTATGACCAGGCTACAAAGGGCGCAACTTTCACATCTCCTAAATGGAAAAAATTCATAACATTGACTTCCTGGGAAGTTTTTGTTCTAATATATAACTTGAAAGGAAAATCATGTCAGAGGTTATGTAGGGCAGTGTGAGAAATTTCAAATGGTATATCTTATGCATGGTTTTGACCCTTGGTTGGTGAGCACGAGCCTTTGCAAATTCATGACCAATTTTAAAGGCCAACTTGGTAACAATGGTTCAAGGTTAAAAATTTACTAATAATAGGCTCTTAATCATAAAATCAAGGATTATATGTCGAAGTAGACTTAAAGGCCTTTCCAGCAATGCTTCACTTGCCTCATTATGACATCAGATGACCTAGTTAGAGCTATAACAAATATCTGAACTAGCTGAGGCAGGATGGTCTAACCAGCTGGCATGGTGGGGTTTCATGGCAGTCTAAGCAGTGATGAAGAACCTCATCACAAAATTTCATGGCCACCTTGTCAATACTCATCGATACCTTTCCATCAATACTTCATTTTCCTCAATTGGACATCGTATGACAATGTGTCTCCTTTCACAAGATTAGGCATTTTGTGGCTCCCACAAGCAAATCAAGGTGTTAGACCCCATACTTTCCTGGCCAAGATTGAAGGTCCAGGTGACATTGGATCAGATTTATAATGGAAAAATCTATTGTCAAGACCCTTTCGACAGTATGCTCCATGTTGAATTATGACTCCATCTCATCTAGAATCATTTTGGTATTCCTTAAGTCAAAGTCAAGGGTTGACTTGGCATGATTTTCGAGGAAAACATAAATAAAATAATAAAATAATTTTAAAAAATGGTGGAAAAAGGGGAGCATGCCACACAACTCCCCCATGCAAATTTGGTAAATGATTTTTTTTTAAATAAAAAAAATACAAAACCATCCCCCCTCCTCTCTCAAGCTCATTTGACAGGAGCGTTGGACGACGAGAGTGCTCTAGCCCTACAACAATGATTCAAACAACAGAGGGAAAAGGGTTTAAAGCAAAGCATTTTGTGGCAATATATGGAAGAGGCCCGTATAGTTTACAACCTCCAAGCATAGGAACAGGTAACCATGGCTGGTCTTTTTCATTCACTGGTTTTGATTGCTCAACAAAGATTTTGTGCAGGTTCAGATTATGTGATGGTCTTGTTTCTCGAAAACACTAGTTGAAACCCTTGATTGTTGGTTCAATGTGGCTATGTGCTAGTTTAGATTTTGATGCCCGTGTGTATTTTTCCCCTGAGTATTTATTCTTCGTGCAAAGAAATAAGAGGGAGGGGATTCAAACCCCTCTTGGGCACTATGCCCAAGCCTCCATGGTCCTAGAAATCGTTGAATTTTTTTGGGCTTTTGTTTAAATTCAGGCTTGTAGGTATAATTTTGGAGGCCAGGGGGTTTAAACCCTCGACCTTCCTCCTTTCCCCACTGAAAAAGGGCTTTGAATACATGCAGAAACCCAAAAATGGAGTGGAGGGGGGTCGAAATCATCACTTGCCCCTCCAAAACTACAGTAAAAAACCCAATATGGCATAGAAATTGTGTCGAGTGCACCACCCTTCCACCACCAGCATGCGCACAAGTGAACCACCACTCGAGCTCGCCTACCCCTCGACCTCTGCACTCTTGCATGCAGAGCCACCCCAACACCTTCGCACCAGTCCCGAGGAACTCTCCCGACCACCGCCTTCACCTACAAAACACCGCCAAAGGGCCACACCTCTGCCCCTCCTCTCGGCCCCATCATCTTTGTGCTCTCCCCCTGCCCCTGCCATTGACACTCCTCCTCTTTGGAGCCACCAATCTTCAATCATGCGCACAAGCCGTCCCCACGACTACCTTCGTTGGCTATACCAACCATTACCCCCAACCACCATCGAGTAGTCGCCATAGGTTTCTTCGTCGACCACTAGGGTCGAGCTTGACCCGGCTCGTCCACCACCAATTTGAAATGCATTTAACAAAAAACATTGGCATGGTCATGGGGTTTAGCACCCATGTCGTCGGGGTCTAGCAACAGAGGCATGGTTTTTGAAGTTGGGTCATATCGGCAACCTGGGGCTGGGGGTTTAAAGTATGGATGTGGTGGGGTAATTTTTATTCGTCCTTTGGCCTTGGGCCTTCATCCCGATGAATCCAACAACCATTGATGGCCTTAGAAACCATTAAGCCACCTAATTTACAACTATAAAACAGGGAAATAATCAAGATTCCATTGGGATGGCACAAATCCCAAGGTAAATGATGAGGTGACACCTCAATTTTGTCATTTTCCCCAAATAACCTTTAGTAAAAAGTTTGGTCTCGAATGACTTATGTTTTGGAACTAAATATTGTAATTAAATTATCAAATCAAATCAGATTTGATTTTGTTTTGGGTAAGGACAAAACACTTTAGGGCTGGTCCACTTGTCACTTTCCCAAAAGTGACAAGTGTCTTGTGACCTAACCCCAGCCTTCTCCTATCCTTTATAAATAAGAGGAAGGCTTTTCTACAAAGGGAGACTTGTTGAATAAAGCATACAAGTTTCATTGAATTTTCTCTAAAGAGTTCTGAGTGTTTGTTTTTACTTGTTATCCTTTCAGTTGTTGGACTTGTTTTCTTGCTAGTTAAGGGTTGAGGGGTAGTAGTAAATATTTTTTATGTTAGATATCTTCAGGGGGATTGGTTAGCTAGGTATTTATTGTTGCTTCCTTGGGTTTAGCTTGTCGATTTTCACTTACTAACAATTGTGTTTGACTTGTTTAAAGTGATTTTGTGCAGATTTCACAAAGGATTTAGGCATATTCAACCATAGTTAGTGGTCAGAAGGTCTAAGGGTCCTTTGATACAACCCTCAAAGCCCTCGTTTCTTTGTTGGTTATAGTTGTTTATTTCTTCTCTTTTCATTCTTCTTTTAGCTTAGATTTTCTACCATTTATATTGTTGTCCTAAATAGGAAAATTCATCATTTTGGTCAGTTTACCCTTCTGGGACAACCATCTTAGTTGGTTGTCAATCATTGTAATTTACAATTTTTTGTTTTCCTTTGTTCAATTATGTTACTAAAAATTACAAAATTTTAATAACTTACCTGCTAGGAATTAATTGGTTGTCTGTTTTGCTTCACCTAAGCGATTGATAACCACTTAAATACCTTTTTGAGGCAAAGGGGCCAATAGGGCAGCAAACAAAAAGCATCAAACAAACTTGTAAAATTCTTCCTCATAACTCAAATTTATACTTGTTTCCACTTCATTCAGTTTCATAAATCTTGCACATGCTTCATTGTTTTTTTACCATGCTTATGTAAAGAAAATTTTGAGTTTTCGTTTTTTTTTGTTCCTAAAAATCTGATATTTCTCTTTATATATTGTCATTCATTTAATTTGTATTAGATAATTTTCAATCCTCAAACAAGAAACTAGTTGAGGCTCTCATGTACATGACGACTATGTGACCCGCAAAGAGCTTCAACCCATTCCTTTGGGTTGAATAGTGTAGGTGTTTTACTTTATTTTTTATTGAATTTATTTGAGTACCACGCCACCTGAGGTGAAAGCAAAAAGGCACATAACCCTGTGATTGCGTGATGGTTGGGTCCCCCTGCCATCATACATACTATGGTTAACGTCGAGTTTAGTAGGGAGGGTGAACTAGTATTCATTTGTATTGTTTATTTGTTCGTATTTCTAACTTACAGGTTGTTGCCCCTAAAAGGGCCATTTAACAAATAAAAAACAAAAACATGAAAACACGAAAAAAACTTGAAAACCAAAGGCATAGGTCCACCCCATGAAACAAAAAACCATACACTCTATTATCCAACTACTATATTTATATATATACATATATTTATATCATACATAAATTAATTAGATTTCAAATTTCGCTGACCAAGAGGCACGCTTGTGAAAGAAAGACGTGATCTCACCACATGGATGGCTTGGTCTTTCAATTTATGCAATTTCAAGTTCTAGAATATTAAGAGTCAAAGCGAGGGGATTTTCATTAGGAGCCCCTAGGAATTTGTCTACTTGGTATCAATTGAGTGATCTTTATTTTCTCTTGTAAATTAGACAGTCAAGAAGTTGAATAGCTTAGCTTGGTTGGAATACTATCTTGCTTGGGTAAGCTCAACTAAAAATCCCTCATGGGGTGCTGAGCCTCTTCCTTTGCACATGTATCCTTCTTCCTTCCAACTAGATTTAAGAGCCTGAAAACGCTAGTGATGAGAAGGGACTAATCCCTCCTTCTCTGAACTACATGGGGCACTCTTTGTTCTAACTAGGTGGTCTATGTAAGCTCACTCATTTTATACTAAGTGGAACAATTGTAGGATAATAAGTGTTTGCTTGATTAGGAGGACCTTCAAAATGGTATGGTAACCACAACATGTGATTAACCAACTTAAAAATCAAAATTAACACATGTTTAAAGTTTTTAACTTTCGTCAGTGCATCCAACACCTTGGTTAATATTAATTTACAACCAGTTACACCCTTTTTCCATAGCTATTGCATCTTACTAAAGGGTTTTGATTTCATTTTCAAACTCCTTTTTAGACTTTGAAAAGTCTTGGGACCAATTTCTGAGCATTTATGGGTAATACTGAGCCATTCTGGGCTTGTTCCCACAATTTACAAATCTTGAACAACTTATTGTTCATCACTTACAACCACCTTAAATGACATGGTTGTATCTTACTAAAGGTGTTTTGACTCTTATTTTTCAATATTTTTGCACAAGTCATCCACCATGCAATTGTTCAGAACCCCAATTTAGCTTGGGAGCCAATTTCAAACCTTTTTCCAAGGCCATAAGGGAGGGAACAACTTGTTGTTCTCTTTTATTAATTTGCCGATTCAAAAATCAACAAGCTCATTTTCATCCCCTTGTCTATAATTTTCAACCCCTGGGCCATTCTGGCCACTCAGGAAGCTAAGGGAGGACAATACCCAGGTTGGGTGGTCCTAAGAAATATTTTTCATAAGTCTTTTACCTCTCATTTCCCCCCTATTCACTACCTCATACACATGACCATTTGAGGTGCAGGTAGTCTCTACCTCATGTCAAGCTATCAAAGAGGTTGTAACCGGCTTCACATCCAGATAGGTTGGATCTGTTCCAACGGTCGGATTTTGCTTATAACAACAAATTTTATGTCTTGTACCCCCAAGATTTGGAAATAAGAAATTGACTCTAAATGGTGATTCATATACATTACCTTCTAAATGAGACAGGATAACCTAAAGTGCTTTAAATTTTTTTGATGATACAACTATTGAATGACAATTGTGGAGTCTTGTATTGTATATGCCTAAGATGTGTCGATCTCCTTAAAAATGGACAAGCCATGAGAACCAATAGATCCTCCACCTCATTATTATATGCATGCCCTAAAGCCCAAGAAAACTCAATTTCTTTTATTCGTAGACACTGAAAAATCTTGGTTTCTCTTTACCTTAAATCCTGAGTAATCTCGGTTTCTTTTTTTCCATCAAAATCAATGCCCCATGCACACATCTACCACCCCTTTCAATGCACATAAAATTCAACTACTGTCTTTCTATACTATTTTTTTCCTTGCAAAAAAAGATATCACGTTGCAAAATGTTTCAAGGGAGTGGGTATTCTTTCTCCCTTGAAGATGGGTTTTCAACAAAATCATACATACAGTTTTGGTACCTTGGGTGTACAACAAAATCATAAATATAGTACGCATCAAATCAAATGTATACAATATCTTTATTTGCAAAAATCAAAATCATAATTATAGGTTGCATCAAATCAAATGTATACAATATTTTTATTAACAAAAATCTCCATTTCAAGATATTTCAAATTATTTTTTTAATTAGAAGGAATATTTTTACATGCGTAACCACATTGTTATTGGTTTTTAGATCTAATGTTTCAAACTCTACCAGCAAAGAAAGAAAAAGATTAAACTAACCATTGATTAATTATTTTTAAAAGTATAAGTCATGAATTTAAAAGTTGAAAAGAAATAAGTCAACTTTAAAATGGGGAGACAATATCTTGACTCTTTGAAAAAGAGGTTTGTGGTTTCATTGGTGGTAATGGTGGGTACTTGGGATTTCTGCAGCTCGGGTGAAGAAGGAACTGGGGGTACAACCTTAATTCTTGTATGATGGAGACATACTTGGATGAGGTGGATTATGGCGAAGGCGAGGAGTAAGTTCCAAGGTCAATATTTCACATGTGCAATGCGCCGATAGAACTTTGGGGAAGTAGTAAGGAATTGAAGTTGAGTTTGATAGTTGAAGCCATAGAGGAGCAAGGAACATTAGACATGACCATTGATAGCAAGTGTATGGTAAAGATCACTTTGGAGAGGATCCTCAAGTACTAGTTGTGATCGCCAGGTAAGATCCAATAAAACCGACTTTGAATACATCCATGGGGACTAGCTTCCAGGCAGTGACGAGGTAAAAACTTGCAGTAATTTTTAGTTGGATAATTCTCGGGTAGCTAATCATTAGAATGGATCTCTTTGAGAA